>DF242605.1:25669-53370 GCA_000507305.1 Breviolum minutum Mf 1.05b.01
CCAAATACTGCGCCTGCCACGAAATCTTGAAGCTCAAGATTTCCGCGGAAGATCCCTGAAGTGCTTCCGCCAATAGAAAGACGATTCGACGATAATCCGAGGATAATCCGACGATAATCCGAGGATAAAATCGTCATCTCGCACCCGCCGCTTCGAAGACCTTCCCGATCCCATCTTGGAGACGTTGTATTGTAAAATACAACATTTCGCGCTCCAACTATCTCCCAAAATGTCACAAAGTGCTGCGCCTGCCACGAAAAGTCACCCGCCAACCTCACCAAATACTGCGCCTGCCACACAAACTCAATGTCGTCAATGATCCGCATCACATATGAATCATCATTTCCAATGCGCGCAGCAAGCAAAATCAACCTTGAACCTCACCAAATATTGCACCTGCCACGCGAAACTTACCTGAGCTGTTATTTGACTAAACTGTTACTGGACTGAACTGGTACTTTCCTGAATTGTTACTTTACTGAACTGTTACTTTACTGAATTTTCAGCATTTTTAAAAGTTCGTAACGCGGAAGTTTCTCATCCAAACTTCCTTTGATTATCATAATATCAAGCAATGAAGATCAACTTGGACCCAGGAACCTGCTCCAGCGAAAGGAATGCTTGTTGCCACTCATCACCTGCTTGTGTTTGTCCCCCACTTCGCAAGCTTTCAAAAGTAATGTCAGAATCCTCTCCAGACATGATGGATCCACAGATTTACCAATTTTGCTCTGTAGGGCTGTGAGGATGTCCAGATCTGGCACATTGGCCATACCACTAGAGCTCTCAGAACTGTAGCAGCTAGCAGAAGGTGTTTCTCTGTGGAGGTGTTGACATTCTACTGTCATTCTGTCATACTGTCGAATGACAGTACTGACACTACTCTCTAAAGGCGTCGTAGTCTGGAAGCGGCTCGTCGGACTTCCGGCGTGCCAGTGGATACTCCTGCCACAAGACGTGGAATCCAACGTTTTCCAAGGGCCATTTTTGACACCGGATCCTTTCAGCTTCCTTTGATCTGAAAATTCAGCCAAGAATCTTCCAGATTTCCAGTCAAAAATGTTCCCTTTCCTCAAGATTTCTTGGAAAAAAACGCACCTTGAATTTGTGAAGGACCGTCTGCATACCCTTAATCACATTGCAACCAGCTCTCCAAGTCCTGGACATCATCGTGGTTTTGGGCGGCCTAACTTAACCAGTTCATCCTTTTTAAAGAATGTACAATTGCAAAACATCTCACATAAGAAATACAGTATTTCCCCGATTTTCTCCGGAAAAAAATACCTTCTGACATTCATCATCTTTAGTGCTTGGTTCATCACCTCCAACCTTTGTGACCCAAACCTTCCAAGTCTTTGGTCGCCGCCACCAAGGACCCGGATTCGTTGCTCACTGATTTCCCACTAAATATTGGATGCGCGGATTCACCCTTAGTTATACCATTTTGTTAATGTGATGATTTGTAGGGCTTACTGAGGTTATGAATAAATTATTCAACTTGGCCGTGATTCGTCTGCGTGTTTGACCAAGTGGATTTGAAAAAAATGACTCAAGTATATGTACTTACAGCACCGAATAATAAGACCGTCAATGTCGTTGAATGAGCTTTTTTTAACACCTTTTCAAGTGTTCTTCTTCATGGAGTTGTTTGATCCTCAAAAGTTGCATCCGATATGGCAATACATTCCGGTTTGCATCCAATCCCCCATCCAATGACCCGGAAATCCACAACCCTTCCCCTTGTTTCGGCCTCCAACTTCGGCTGTTGGATGGATAGAGAATAGCAGCACCTGGTTGTATGGGCAAGAAAGAAGCTCCATATTCGCCACGGCAACCTCTGGCCAATTTTCGGGGTCAGTGTGGTGACATCATGGGGAAGATCTTCACAGAAGGGAGCATTTTTGATGGATAAGAAAAGATGATAAGAAAAGATGGCAGTTTCATACTGATTTCAGCAGACGTTTTTTTGGGTGGGGGTGGGGAGGGGTTGGCAGAAACTTCCCCTTTTTCGTGCATAGTATCTTGGCTCAATCTGACTAGGAGGCTTCCATTGGAGGTACCAAGGCACTCTCTTCAATGAGATCCATGAAAGGATGATCTGAGTGGACATCAAAGAAAGCTCGTCGCGAGAAATTCTGAGCTTCTCCACCGAAGAGATCCTGAGAATGGCGAGAATGGCTGGCGAAACATCCCTTTTTCAAATCCTAAGAAAAACAAGCAAATTTGTTGAAGTTCCATCCAAAAAATTGCCATCTAGTTTCTCTTCTGTTCGCTTCATCTACATGTAAGCCATTTTCGCATAAAAAAACGTGGCACCTTTCACCAAAAAAAACGTTTTTCAACCGTTTCTGGTGTTCGGATGGTTGTTTCCGTGGTCCCAGTCCTGAAGAGCTGCTACAAATTCGCGATGGCGCTCGGCAGGTTCTCCATCTTTGGGAGGTGTACCAGCTAATGGAAAAATCCATCGCCCACCCTCTTCAGGCACCTCCAAGTATACGATCATAGTCCTCCACGCTCGTTGGAATTTTTCAAAAAGGCATGTTTCAACCATCTAAAAACAAAATTATTATCCAAAAAAATCATAACCTGGGCATCTTTGGAACCTTCCACTCCAGGCACCATGGTTCGCCCCTAACAAAACGTAGCACGTGTATGCAAACATTCAAGACTCTCCTACTCAGGAAAGCAGGCAGTCAACCCATGAAATATCGAGCATTTTTTCTGTTGAATTTCAGGTGTTTTCTTAAATTACCCGCCAACCTCTGGCAGGAAACCCGTGAAACCGGTGAGTTTTTGGTGTGGAGATCCATTGTGATTCATGATGGATCACTTACTCATGTATCATTTCCATCAAACGCCAGCAAAATATTTGAGAATGGGGGTCCATGATGAACTTCTTAAGAGCAAGAACCTGCAATTCTGCGAGAATACCAAGATATACAAAGATGAAAACCTTATGAACCTTGAAATAACTTGATTTTTCACTACGGCAGCAATTAACAACATACCAACCTCAGTAGCTCCCCTCATTCATTGCATCCGAGTTGCCACGCCCTGTGGGGTCGTTTGTGAGAATCATGGACGAGTCCCAAAGGCGGAAAGTAGCCACCGCGCGGCCGATCCTTGGTTTTGCCAAAGGGTCACTGAAATCGGAACCAGATTCACTAATAGAGAACACTTAAAGATGGCATAATATGTGTATATATGCAAATGCCATCAAATGCCAAAGAACTAGGGATTAGAAAGGAGCTTTGGTCTTTTTGGTCAACAAATCTGTCGTTTTGGTCTTATCTTGGATATAAAAGTCAATGTCTGAAAGATCTAGAAATTACAAACCAAGGAACTCCATTGGAGAAAAAACGATGGATGCTCAAAATGTCTTCGTGAGGATGGACTGCAATGCCTGCAACAGAGCAAGGGCGGCTAGAAATCCCTGGCACCACTAACCATAGCAGTGGTATATGATAAAATAGGACTATTCACTATTCTTATAAAGAACTGGCAGCGCTTTCATATTACAGCACTAGACCACTTCAATCTACTTCCATAGCAAGTCTAACATATCACAACGACTCGATTCTCCTCAACAACTTGGCACTTCGATCCGAAAAAAACAAATGGATCCAAAACTGGCCCCGGAAACTGGCCGAAAATGGCCTGTGTGATTGGCGATGCGTTCCTCTATACGTGCGAAAATGGGATCTTTGCGAGCACCTGCAGCTGTGGATTTTTTGGGTGAACCAAGCAACCCGTCACAGCCATCTGATATTATTTGGTCCAAAGATTGGGTACCCAATTCTTCAGTCAAAGATCTTCTCACATCATCTCACCTAAAGCAAGATCGCCTTTTGAGGGTGGGGTTGGGCTTGGGGAAGGCACTTTTCACCAAAAAAAAATGACAAATCGGCAGCTCCGCTAAAGCCCCGCCTGATACATAGCCTTCCCGTGGAAGTTCCACATTTTCCATGTCACCCTCTCCCCATCCAATCATCTTGTCAATGAATTGCAAGATGTACCTGGCGTTCCAAGGAGTTGTTATTTTATATAACTGAGACAAAAAGATGCAAAGTTCCTCAGAATTTGTATGAAGAGGTCACGCCACTTCATCTGCAGAAAGGAAGTTGTCGTTCTTGTAGATCAAGGAACGGTTGTCCACCTCAGATTTTTAGGACAAAAAAGAAGGCGTCCAAAATCGGAGAAAAGCCCTTCAGTGGCTTTACAGCGAAACGACAAAGTCATCACTCGCCGTCTCTTTTTCAGACTCCCCAAGTAAACACAGGATTCAATATGTCATCTCTTTGTCATCTCTTATGGTTCTACCCACTCTAAACGCACACCCACTGTATCGACTCAAATAGACACCTGAAAATATCTGAAACCAACATGTCCATATCCTTTCCCACAATCTTTCTGGGCACCCAAACAGCAATGAAAGGTGAGTCGTCCGGTGGTAATGCAACTTCATTAGCCTCCATGATGCTGTTTCTCCTGCCAAACAATTGCTATGAAACGAATCCCCTCCAGGCTCCAAACAACCCATCTCACCAAAAAAAAAACACACACACAAAGCGACAGTGGTATCGGTGTCCATTGGACGTAACCAGCTACTGCAATTCCCATACCTCGGTGGAAGTTTTGACGAAAAGGTGATGACACCAACAAGACATGTCAAAAAAAAATCATCAAAAAACTCCATTTAAAATGAGTTAAGTATCATCAAAAACGTCATGGAAATGATTCACAACATCATTGAAAAAATGAAAAGTGGTGAAAGAACTAGAGAACCCTTTTGGAGTGATGATTGATCTTCAGGCTTCGCTATTTGCCATGAATGGCTGTCCTTTCTCCATGAGAGTTGCAAATCCACCCTCCAAGGTACCCAGTCGAAGCAAGGTCTTTGCAATGCTTTTCGGCCTCAGGGTAAAGAACTTCGTCTTTGTGGCACACTAAGGCATTACAAATAGACATCAATGATTGTATGTATATAAAGATATATATACATGTCAAAGAATGATGATGATAATAATAAGAACAACAATAACAATATAACAATATAGATATACGCATCAATGGTATCCGATTCAGCTTGAAAATCATAAAAATGAGTGGTTTGGTTTGCTTGCTTTGGAATGATTCGCAAGTTGCGGGATTGGCGGGTACATATGAAGGTCGTCATCAATCTGTTTCTAGCCGAACAAGATTCCACAAATTCCAAGTATGCCAAAAATCATCAAAAATCGCTTAAAATATAGAATAAACAAATATGATATATGATACAGCCGAAGTATAGAATCCACAAAAACCACACTGAACTCGACCCCTCTTCCGATTCTGAGTTTCGTGCGCAACTCTCCAAGTGTCCTCGTTACCTGAACCATCACCTAAGCAATCGTAAACTCGGGAAAAAAACCAAGATGTTCATGAACCTAAGGATGTCCCGAAGGCAAAAATGAGAAAATTATTGTATAAAATACCTTTAACCAGATTCAGATGCTGTGTATACTGTTGAAGTTTCTGAAAGTGTCAATCTTACCAACCCTTTGCTTCGAAGTCCCTCAGTCTGAGACCCTGCTGCCGGTGTGATCTTGATGCAAGAAGTGTGAACATGTCGAAGATGCGCAAGGTGAAAATCCGCTAAGTTTTCTGTCATAAGGATGTTCGGTAGAGCGGTTATTTGGTATCCTACCATGTTTAATAGAATACTAAGAGAAACAACCTCTCATCATCTTTTACGAAGATGCTGGGTGCCATCCATTTGTTCTAAGAATTGTACAATGACAAATATTGTACACTTGTACAGAGCATACTGTTTTGTACACAAGATTTGCCTCTTTGTCAACTTTTATGCCTCCGATGTTTTTTTTCTTGTTTTTGATTCTTGTCTGCTTGAGACACAAATAAACCGAGACGACTCCAAGTGCCACGATTGGTTGCTTGACGCACACGGTGATACTCAAAATCAATCAAAATCCCCCATCTCTTTGGCCTTTGCTGCAGGCACTGGTAGAAGCACTGGATACCACAGTGGAGGTTTCCTTGTACCCATTCTGATCCCATTGTGGTTTTAAGAAAAAAACTGTTTGAGTAAAAGGGTGAAAAACATCTCCCCGGATATCTAGGTATCCAAAATGTGGAAAATGGACCAAGATTGGAGTGCCATTTTGGGAGCGGAATCGATTCATGGATTCATTTTGAGGCTCCAAAAATTTAGATCCACAACTTTTGCAACAATATTGACTGTCCAAAATTTGCATCTATAAAGAAAATAGAATGCCAAACCCCACGGAGGTCCAGCAGTTGTGTTTGCGACAGCTGCAGCCACTGAAGAGCCTCCGGGCGAAGGCATGTACATAAAAGGCAGTGACCTATGAACACCGGAAAGTGTTGCAAGTCTTGATGATGATGATGATGATGATGATGATGATGATGAACAGGAGGCTTAGTAGGCTTAGTTGATCTTCTCACATTCCGATGAACTTGGGAAGTCACTTCGATTTCATAGTTTAAAAAACATGCAGATCACACCTCCGGCCACACATCATTGCATGCACTGATGGCAGTGCTGCATGTAAAGATGTCTATCTGCAAGGAGCGAACCTCAGTTTGAGATCTAAGATCTTACTCCAAGGTCTGCAGCTTGAGTCAGCTTACAACCCATGATAGTCACTGACATGATGGTGCCACAAGTCTCGGATAAGATCTCTTGGAAACTTTTCGAATCTACTCAGTGATTTTCAAGCACCTGAGAGAGATACTTGAAGTTCGTGAATCTCTGACATGGCAAGCAGCCATTGTTGACCTTTTCGAAACGTTTGCAGAAACAATTCATTGGCGACAGCATAGCTTGGTGGCACAGTCTAAAGGGCGTTTCATCATCACAGTTGCCACGCACCTCGTTCAAGAGCAGCCAAAGCAGAGTTGTAGGAGACTTCGTCTGCATCCTTGGCTGTTTGTAGATGGAAAGATCAAAAAAGACACAGCACTCGTAATAACGAACTTCCAGTCAAGTACTCATAAAGATACATGATACATTGATACATGCCTTAATTCCTCCAAAATCCTCATCAGTCCATGAGCCCATGAATTCATATATTTCATCTCCAAGTCTACTTTGAACTTGTCTCCGACCACAGCAATCCTGCCCAATGACCAGCCTCAACATGCAACATCTCCAATGACGACTGCCAGTGACCTGACATGCACCGGTGAAATCAGAATCGATGGCTCAAGACTTTCCACATCCGACCTCGGCCCAAGGCTGCAATACCTCGGAAATCACAGCATTAATGATTTCCCCAAGTCACTTGCATGGTTATTTTCGACGATTCTTCAAGATGGAGGTACACTCACTAAATCATGCTAAATCTGAGGACAGGAAACTTAATCCGCCGACCCGGGTCGGCGTGCCCAACAACCAACAACGAACAACCAACAACCATAACCACAACGACAACAACAACAACAACAACAACAACAACCACCACCACCACCACGACCACGACGACGACAACAACCAATACAATTACAAATAAAAATACATATGCAACAACCACAACTACGGGCTTGTGCCCGGGCACATCACCCGCTTTGTGTAGCATAACAATATGAATTTATTGCAATTCAACAACATGAATTGAGGTCATGGTGGCTGCCCCAATCCTGAACCTGGACTTTTTCTTGAGGTCCTTTGAACCTTGCTTTGTATGGAACCAGCTGCCACTTCCCTAACAGTCGATGATCGACTCTCACATTCCAATCTTCCAAATAAAGCAATGAAAACCAGGCATTGATTACATTTCACACACCTGACGCTGGATTTTCTTTTCTTGAAAAAGATTTCCTATACTAAACCCATGTGGATCCATTTTTTGATATTTTCAGTAGGAAAGCCTTAAACAAGATGAGCCTTCTTCTTGTGGGAAAAAGACGTTGATTCCTTTCAAAGCCAAGGCACATGCATTGGCCTGTCGAACTTCCACCTCCAAATGTTGTCTGGTAGCCCTCCTGGTGGCCCATGGTTTTTGGCAAAAAGAACAAGCCGCCGGTCCCCGGTGACAAAGTTGGAAACAAACAGATCGAATAACATGTGCATCATCAAGTATTTTACTTCAAAAACACTGTTGTTCAAAATCTCTATGCCAAAACCACTCAAGCAAACTTGAACTTGACAATTTCTGAAAGAACAAAAATGGAAGAAAACAGGTTTTTCCACCATCCTTTTAAACCCCCCAAAATTCCCAGTAAAATCTCGGTAATTTTCGAGGATCTTTTTGAAGCAAGAAACTCCAGCAGCTTCATGGTAGAAGTCCAGAAAAGCCCACAACCCGCAGCACCTCAAATCACGATCACCAAAAACGGGAAAAAACCTTTCAAAAGGCAGCAAAACATGTCAAAAACATGCAAAAATTTGTAGGTAATAACATCAAATTGACCTAAAGTTTCTAAAAAATTCTGTTTTCAACGACTTCCTGAAAAATCGGATTTCTCAGCATGTCACTGATGCCATCAGACACCGTCAATGCATCCAATTCCATGGTAAGGTCCCAGAGTTCCTCGTAAAGTCCAAGGGCCTCAAAAAGACCCGTGAGTTTCCCTTCACCAACAAGATGTTTTACCAACGAAACCAATAATATGTCACTTAAATCGAAGAATTCAAAGTTCAACTTCGGGAAACAAAAGTATAGAAAAAAGTCTAAGTGTACCTATAGACGTTGTTTGGTTTCGTTTGAGGCTTTTTATGAGCAGTGATTTTTGCACTTGGACTCTCGAGGGAGCTCTGAGTTGGGGAAAAAACCCTTCAGCTACTATCGTTCGAAGATTACAATTAGAGCAGATAACTATGCTTTCCAACCAAAATTACAGTTTTTTTGAAGAACTACAAAATCCCAGTTACTATGAACTGCCATTGGTATTATTCACTTGAAACGCGATGTGACAATTTCAACAAAAAAAACACATCCCTCAGGTGTGGTGCTCGATACCAACGACCACTTCGATGGGCGATGCCTTGAAGGCGAAATGTCAAAAAACCTTTGGATGTTTGATTCCCAACATCCGAACTCTGGGATAATTAAGAAAAATCATATAGAAAATCTCATCAAAAAATATCCTAGTTCTAGTAACTAGTAAATCATTTCTTCTGAGTGATTGGTTCCGAGCGATTCAAAGTGGTTATTTTATCTGTCACATCATCTCATTAGGTCAAGCAACCGTGAATCTTGTACCATCCCAAAATGGCCACAAGAAATTTGCCAGACCTCTGATCTGTTGACTGAGAGTCCTGCTGATAGCGGTGCTAAAAGAGATGGTACTTACCTCCAATTGCCTGCCAGTTGATTGACGGAAACCAGGCTAAACCTGTGGCACTTGCGTCATGTCATGAGCTTTTGAAGTTGGAAAACCTTTGGACCTGTCACATGGTCATCCACCCGGACAAATCTTTTTGCATCCTTTTGCTACTTGTCTTTTTTTCTGGGATGGGGCTTGAAATTTTGAAAATCCTGCAAAAAAAAACATCCGAATCTATCATTCCGATTTATAAGCATCAAATGGAACAGCTAATTTGACCATCCCGAAGTAGGATTTTTTTAATAGAAAAAAATAGTAGTAAGAATGATACTAAATTGAAAACAAAAGAAAAAAACACAAGATTCTCGGATATTCCCATCCACTTCAATATAGTCATACAATATGAACCTTTTCTTTCAAGGCATCCTCATCCCATCTACCCGAAATCTCCAACCTGGATCTCATGAGACGGATCAGCTTCATTGATTCATCTCTGGAATCATTCTGCTCCTCAAACGTTGCATCCAAAAGATTGATCCGGAGAAGGTAGGAAAATCCCCCGCAATTTTTGTTCACCGAAAAAAAGAAGTTCAAAAGAATTAGGATCAATTCTCAAATCTCCCCCAACTGATTGCTGAGATTGGTGCAAGTGCTCCCAGGATAGGACCATAGGCTGCAATGCCCATCTCTGCACCTGCCACTTTCTTCGGGTGTGCTTCACCAACAAAAGGTCCGTGTTGGGATGATTATCACGCCATGATTTGAAAAAGCCATCGAGAATCTAAAGACAAAGTTTTGGCGAAGTATTCTTTGAACCTCTCAACACTTCCCGAAAACCTTGAACTTTCCATAAATGACCATTGAAAAATGGACCAATCATACAAGCTGGGCCCCTGCTAGCTATAAATGGAGTTATAACATGTTATAACCCCTATCAATGGACATATAAATGGGTAACTGGGGTTACAACCGGAGTAGTAACCCTACATAGAACTAGTTACGGGAGCCCACCTTGTTACCTGCAACATCTCCAACCAGCTGAGATTCCAAGCTCTGATCCAATGCTTGGGACAAGAGATCCAAACAGATGGCCTCAGAAAGACATGTTCCAAAACAACAAAAAATTGGAGTCCAAAGTTGATGTTTTGACAAAAGTATCCAAAGTCGATATTTGATCATTTTTTGAAAAAAATATCATTTGAATCTAAAAAAAATGGTACATCATGGTACATCAGCTGTCGCTGTTTAAGGTCTCTTCCCATTGTTTTCCTCGTGCACATGCTGTGATGGCCGCCACATAGCCTCAGGTCAGCATCTCACCGACAAAACATCGACCCAAAACGCACGGCGAAATCTTCGGACGCGACAGGCAGCATCTGCCAGCAGTTCGTGTCGACGGCGCCTCGGCTGTCCATAAACACCGGTGACAAAAACCTGAAATTTTCCAAACAGCATCGAAATGGATTACTTCAATGGATCATCCGAATTGACATATGTTTTCCGCTTTTTGGTGGTGTCCATTCAAGCAACACACCGAAGTTTTGCCAATGGTTTGATGGCAAAAGGTGTATTCCGAACATTGATTAGAGCCAGGCTTTCTGGACCATTGAAGATATTTTCTCAATTGCCAAATCAACAAATGCATTCGCACATGCTGAAAGCAGAAGCCTTGCACACATGGTGTGTGGCTCATGGATAAGCTCAATGTCATGCAGTGCCACTTCACTTGCAACCACTGAGCCATGCCGAAAAAAACGGCCCCATCAGTGGATCAGCATATCTATGCCATGTGTTCCACTCTTGCCCATGTTGGTGCTTGGTACTTGTCCTCACCTTGACTCTTTCTACGCCTTAGTAAAAAAACAAACGGAACCAAGAACTGAACCCTCCAAACATCATCCAGTTCACTTCTACCAACCAGAATGTTTCGCAAAAAACCAACCTGCCAAGAGACACAATCTCTACAGTGGGCCAAAACTCGAAATCGGGCCTGAAAAGTCTCACAGCAAAATTTGGAAAATGCATGAAAATGTCGTATCATTTTGCTCCAAAGATCTCCAAAAAAAATCACCCAAATCCCCCAAAATGCCTCAACGCCCGTACAGACAACCTGCCCTCCGCATCCATGACATGACAACGCAACCACTCGCAACCACTCAGGGCGCCAGAATGAATGATCTCAAGCAGCCGTTCCTTGGCAACTTGGGTCTTTTTCTTTCAGGTGAACTTTTTGTTTGGCCAATCTCCTATCATGTCTATCATGTCTAGGGATAAATTTTCCTTGGCAGAATGTTACTACTGTGCGTGCTGTGTGGGTTGGATCATCAGCGATTTTTCGTACTCGGATTTGGTGGGCTAGTCAGTTGGTGGTCGAGACTATCATAGGAAAACTCTGATTCGAAGTCGAGATCCCTCACTACGCAACACAACGCAAGCCTTATTTCCACGAAATTGGACAAAAGCACCTAGAAATAACTGCAACAACATGAAACTTTAGAAATGGCGTATAAACGTGTATATATATATTATAATCATACTTATGTATGATGTAGATGTGTGTATATATATATATAGATATCAAACGACCAAGTTTATTTTTGTAAATATACTTAAATATATATGTTCACTGAAAGCCCTTGCCGTTTCAAATTACTTTGTGATGGCCAAGCTCTACTGGGATTGGTATGTATTTCCATTGGGTGGCAACCTATAAACTATCAAGTGGGCTTGATGAAAAACGTGCATATCAAACCAAATTAACGGCCAATTACAGTGGGGCCCGGCATCTTGATTTTCATGTACAACTATCTCCAAGGAGTTTCCCCAAGCACTGCATGAAATCTCACCCTTCCAAGGGTCGATACTTGGCGTTGGCTCATTGTTGAGCTGCACTAGCCAACCCAAATTTCCTGGCAATCGAGTCACTTTGGGGACACCAGTGGCTTTTCAGAAATGATGGGTAAAACCACATTTTGAGCCACATTTTGGGATTCCCAACTCTACTGAAATGATGGTATTTAAGAATGGTTCCTCGGTGAAAAGAAACATCAGACCACTGCGCAAAAGAAGGCAATATCGTCATGATTCTCCCAGCTGGCTCCAAGCATGAATATGGCAAACTGGCTCCAACTTTGGGTTCCAGCTTAAGGTATCTTTTGAAAAAATGTCTCTCATATACTATACTAATATCAACGTTAAGTATTGGTAGGTTAATTTTGAGGGCCAAAGAATTTGGAGCCACGCAAAAAATATCACTTTTGAAAAGTCCAGTGTAAACATCTGTACTTTCAGGAGAGTTTCGCATCGCTCGACTATCAGCAAAGCTGAAGGTATCTGCTGGAGATCCAGGGTAGATGTACCTTGTCAGCACACAAAGAACACAGACAAGAAATCCTATGCAAGTCCATAGTCTTAGAAGAAATCCATCTAAACCATCTGGGATGAAGAACTTATATCTGATTATCTAAGTACGGTGGCCTCAAGTAATGATGGATTTTGTCTTTGGGCGGCCTTTAGTGCTTAGTTTGCTGGTTGATTTCGTTGGGTCCAGTGTCATTTGCCGTGCCCACATACACCAGAGACTTCACGGAAGGCCGCTCCCCGCCAAGTCGGCCAAGGCACCAAAAGTAAAGCCCCTGGGCGAAATGAGAAAATGCTCTCTCTTCATGAACATGTTTCAAGTTGGCAACAGTTCAAGACAATCAAAAGCTTGGTCCACTGGATACTTCTTGTTCCACATCATCACTATAGAATAAAGACAAAAATATATAGAATTCTCAAGGTTGAAAATACCCACACTTTGTCAATATGTTCGGAACATTCGCCGTGCCTGGCCCGGACGCGTGAAGGCCAAGGTGGGCCCTCCACGTTCCGCCACTGCTCTGGGTGTAGGACGAAGCACCACACCGTTGAAGACCTCGGTGAATTCCGCGGGGTGTTAAGGTGGCATCCACGAAAAATGCGGGGTGACCTGCAAGATGCATTTCTGATGATGTAAAAAATGCCAACAATACCAAGAGGACATTTTTTCAGCCTATCATGAAGTGCCTTACTCTGTCACTATGCAGTTTTGAAGCACTTTCAGGCAACAATATGATTGATCAGAGGAAAAATGGGTACCTCCGAGACC
Organism: Breviolum minutum Mf 1.05b.01; assembly: GCA_000507305.1. Classification (NCBI taxonomy): domain Eukaryota; class Dinophyceae; order Suessiales; family Symbiodiniaceae; genus Breviolum; species Breviolum minutum. The sequence continues at coordinate 39,087 of DF242605.1, forward strand.
CTCGTTTCCACTGAACGGGCTGAGTACGCGAGGAAGCCTACATTTCAAGCAAGTGGCTACAATATGCTCCGTGCCATCAGAATGGAGAAGGGTTGGAGTAAGATCCAAATCCATTGGTTGTCTGGATCTTTGCACGCGCCACCGCATGCCGCTAACACTGTCTCCCCCATCAGGGGTATGACATTTTCGCATCTCTCTTTCAATTTCCTCGGTGGGAGTCCAAAAGCACAACTCCAACGAAGAGTACAAATCGGCGAAAGTACAGATCAACATTTCCTACCACAAAAAAACGTAATGCTTACCAGCTAAACGAAAATTCTTCCAATTTTCTGTGGTTTTTCTGCATGTTTTCCATCTTCTCAATCCAAGTCACATGAGGCTTCGTGACAGGCTTTCCATTGACACTCAACACCAGGTCACCTTCTAACAAAATGCCATCACATCCACCACCTTCAAAGGGTGCAACTGGAAACGAAGCGCTGTTTCCACGAAGCGGAACGGACAAGTTNTATATATATATACATATATATATATATAATTCTATAATGTGTCATGTCATGTACTGACTATGTATATATATATATATGGTTTCTATATAATCGTATACAATATACAATGCTTTATCTTTTCCGTATTGGCAAAACATACATTATATAGTTTATCTAGTCAGATTCAGAATGGAATTGATTGAGGCATTGTCCCCAATGAGATTTCTGAATGTATATCATTGGCTACGTATTGTGCAGTACTAAATCATCATCTTCTCTCTATAGAATCCTATCCTCTACCAAACGTTCATCAGATTAACATGTTTTCTCAAAAAAGCACCTCAACCAAAAAAAACATAAAAATCTCCTATTCGTTTCCACACTTGGTCTTCCGTTGATTTTGGGGGCAGTCGACGCCTGAATTCAGCCGAGCTGCCTGACATGATGCGTCCCACACGTAGAATCTGTCGCCGCCCTCCCGAGCTACAAGCCGCCAATGCACGAGCATTCTCCAAGGGAACACCATCCTCGCGTCGAGCTTTTGCCAGAGATACCTGGCAAAAGCTGAAGAAAGCGGACTCGGCAAGAAATGTGACCCTTCGAAATGAAGGAAGAAGGATGAAGCAAAATGACACCTTAATTTCAATGTTCAATCCAAATTTAAAGAAAGAACATACATTTACTCAAAAAAAAACACACTGCATCCGGTTTACAGTATTGGATACACTTCTGGGATATGTTCAAACATGTTTTTCCTGATCTCGAGGGGCAGGGTGAGGCTTCAGACATCCCAAGACACAAAGAAAAAGGAAACGGAGAATTTTGTGTTGGGAAAAAAAAGGATTTGAATGGATTGGATGCATTTTTATCCAACAAAATCCCAGGTTTTCTTCTCTCGCAGCCATGGGAATCCCCGGGTCCCAACCTCTTCAAACTCGCATTCTAATGCTGCCACCGCCAGGGTCGGATCCTTAAAATTTCTCACGTCGAATCAGATCCACGGATGGCGAGACGTCCAGTTGTTCTGTCTATGTTTTTGGATGTTTTGGGTGCTGAGCAGTTTAATCTTAAGTTGATTCATTCATATTCATTCCTAGATATTTATGACTTTTGGGGAAATTTTGTCGTCATTGTTCATGTTTACAACAGCGCTGAGGTCCGGTCCAACGGTCTCACGCGTTCTGCCCATGTGGGAGAATGTAATCCAAGAGAAGAAAGCACTGCAGCAAAGACCTGTTGAAGACATTCGAAACACTTGACCGGCAATAGCCACATTCCCTCGAAAATTTGGTTTTTACATGCTTTTTATATGCTTTTCAATCAATAGATCAAATAGATCTGTCAACCTATGTGAAGCTGTACCCCATAGGATGAAGCACCCCACTATCAAGCTGCCGCCTGGACTGGCACTCCGGCAAGATACCGAAGGCTACCTCATCCATGGAGAAAGGTCTGGTTTAAAAGTTTAACCTTCTTCTCAATCTCAACAACAAAAAATGTGGGTTACAAAGTTTGAAATTGAACGAACTTGATGTTGCCTGGCCTGCTGGGAATTGTGCAAACCAAGCGCGAATGCGGTAAGACCTTATCTAGCTTTGGTGATACTCTCAGGATCTCAGGAGTTTTCATTGCACTTTTGATTTTGGTGCATTTTTGGGCTTTCATGAAACTCCGTAGGCCTACTAATTTAAGGACCAAACGGAGCAGGCTCAATCAAAAGACCTCCGAGACCATGCAAAGTGTCATTCAAATTGCAGATCTCCAAGTTCCGCCCACGGTATGCCTCAGTGGAACTTCCGCACCATTGGCCCAATTGCAACCGATTTTTGTTGAAGGGTTGAACCACCGATTTTTGTTGAAAAGATGTCATGCCAAGCTGCAGGAGGTTGTGGAAAGGGCCAAACTTTTAGGCACATACTTCCCACCGTAACCTTAGTAGTTTTGGCATCTCAAAATTGCAACGCTTTGATTTGCTTCCACCTTTTGAAGGTCGTTTTCTTACAGTTCTTAGGCCTTTTCACACCAATCTACCTCAAAAAAAGTCACATGATGAGAGTAGATCAGCTTTTTATTCCGTGGTTCAAGTGAAAGATTTCACAAACCAACGGCCAACGGCCGTCCGAGGTGTTTGCATGCCCCTCCCGCACCTGCTTGGCACTAAGTTGGTGGTCGGAGTGGATGGACACAAAGGACAAGATTTGCCCTGGCAGAATCAACGAAGACGCTGTGTTTCTTCGGCCCCTTTCAAACTAGGATCCCATTGACATGTATGATGATATAAACCTCTTTCTGTGTCAAATGGGAGTTGACTTCGATATTTCGAATGATTTAAATCTATATATTTGGATGATACCTACCCCAGCACAGATATAGTACTAGAAAGCCGACATGTGGCCACTGAAGCATCCTGCCTGCTGACAACTCCTCTGTCTTTGGACTCTCCAAGACATCTCCAAGATCAATAGCACGCACAGGTAGGTCTGCGTGGAGCAACACAAACACAAAAAAAAAAAACATTGCAAATTGAAAACGGCAAGGGGATTTGTTTTCCATTTTTGGGGGGGGAGGGGTGAAATTTAGAGCTTAGAGATAGTGTCAGAGTTTTGATTTGAGACGCTGATAGAAAAAAACATGACTCAGCAGGACTCACTGTTGTGACATTTTTTGAGGATTCACTTCCTTATCTTCTTGGATTTCTAGTTGACCTTGCCTTCCAAACGTGTACTTTGTAGTTACAAGGAATCTTATTTATATCGAAACCAATCTGCGGACACACCATCACCACGACCATCTTATATCCTCTTAATTCATATCAATTGACTGCATGAAGTTGACATGGTTTCTTTTCCAAGAGATTGACCTCTGAAACACACGAAGAGAAGAGGACCATGGTGTCAACTTTGTCCCACTTTGTGCAAGATCAGAGGAGGAAACCCACTGAAAAGACATGTTTTAAAAGATCCTTTACTCGCAATGCCTGCTATTTATTTCCCCGAAAAATCATGAGATCTTGAAACCGATCTCGGTTTTTGTGATTCGACAGTTGCCCCCAAGTTGTTTCCCCACGTTTCTCTCAGTTTTTTGTTTCACGTGCCTTTCACTGCCAGGGGATCGTAATGCAGCAAAACCTCACAACGCGGATGATGTGTTTCTATTGCTGCCTTCCACCTGTTCACACATATTTCCAAAGTGCCAAAGAAAGCCTGACATGAAACAGGTCACAATGACCAATGCTCTGTATAACTACAATCTTTGTGTCTAATTTCCTCAACACCAGTAACTTCACCAGCCAAGATGCCATGTTGTGATGCGGATGCATGAACAAGCACGTTGCATTCACTGTCACCGTTTGGCCAAAGGTCAGTTCAACCTCTACCAAAGGTTGTGGAACCTGCAAGGCCATCAACCGAAAACAACCACCGGGCCAACGACCGGGAATACGACGAAAAGCCCCACGAAAAGCACCGTGCCGCCGAGAAGCTGTGTAGCGATCGGTGAGCACCAAGCCACCCGTGGAATCGATGACAAGACCAACACCAAAACGTCGGATCACGGTGGATTTATTCTCCTTAGGAAACCGTGGGAATCGACATGTGTTGCTGGGCTTCAAAAACAAAAAAAGTCAAAATGGGAAATCTTCACCCAAGTGGTGAAGAGAGAAATTGCTTGAAATCACTACCAAAGTTGAATTTCCTTGATTTTTTCAATGTCATAGCTGTCATATCACCTGGACACCGCTACCATGTACAGCAAGTCCTGCACCCAGCAACTACTTGACATAGTCTCCCGTGAATGGTTGGCGACCCACGCTCCATGTCTACAAGGCCATTCGCTACATGATGCCATTCTCACGAAGGGCCAACAAGTGGGATCTAGATTTCGAGTGATTTAGATGCATTCAGGTCTCTTCTTTGCTCTGCAAGAAGTCTGTGGCATACTCATGCGAGACTTGCGTCACAATGGTACAAAGCATCGGCTGGACCATTGAGATAGCAGCCTGAAGCATATTGGGGGAGCACTGCCTTTTCTTGCAAATCAAAGTGATCACAGACTTGGAGATGTGTAGATGGATGATGTACTTTTGCCATCTGTTTGCATCCTTTTTTGCCCTTCACTTGGGGCTTCAATAAAATTCATTCAAATTCCTCCAAAAAGTGCAGCTGTGACTGACCTACCATGCACAGTTAACTCCATTCAACTCCAAGATGTTTTTTCTAAGGGAAAGTTAAGCTCGCAACGTCAGAATTCTCCGGATATCCAAAGGAGTCTTCTTCCCCTCAGATGGCGTCACTGTCAACAGGTCCCTGCGCCCCTCAGACTCTCCGGATTCAAAGTCACAGCATGTTGTCTGTCGGATTTTCTCGGTGTCTGAACAAAACCAAGAGACTCAAAGCCGCAGGCACGGTGTCTGAATCCTGCTCTGCCTCCAAGGAAAAATCATGAAAAATCATAATGGGCATCAAAACTAACAGCTCCACATCATCAAAGCCAACACCCCTCAAGAGCCAACCAATGAACCAAAAAAAACGACATGAAATGAAACTCACCTTCAACCCCTACCCCCCAAAGGAAAAAAAACAAAAACCAAGGTGGTGATTGTTTTGCCATGTGTTTTTCCACCATCACCGCGAAACTGTCCGTGCCAAGCGACGGAAGCTCGACTTCGTGAATCTGAAACAGGACTGCACTCCACTGGCTCTGGAGCACGCCCAGCTTTCCTGAAGATGTATAGATGATACGTGGATGACCAGGTGGAGAGGAAACGGAAACGGAAGGGAATTCAGTGGGAAAACACACACATCTGTGAGTATAGACTGTGGGTATGGGTTATTATATTATCAAAAAAAACTGGAAAAACGCATGCATGTTATACAGAAATCATCAGACTGCCTGAATGCTGGTCAAGAACTTGGGTTTTAGAGGAACGTTTATGACATAAACTGCTTCAAAGATGCTTCAGCGTCTCGTTTGTGCCTTCATTCACCCATGACCTCCAAGGGATTGATAAAAACGCCACGGGTTGGGCTCCCCAAAGGTCCAAGCATTTTGGGTCCAACCAATCTTCACAGCCATCTAGTTGCAGTCATCAATGTGTGTTTTTTCATCATTTTGGTGAAAAATCCATTTGTGGATGAGAGAAAATCCATTCCTTGAAAAATCGATTCTGGAGGACTATAGATCATCAACATAATCCAACAAATCATCCACAAAAAATTGATGATATATTATTAATTATGTAATATTATATAATCCTATTGAATAATTACATTTTTCCACAATCAAGAAAATGAAAATAAATAGTTAAGAAAATGAAAATGAATACCCTCCAGGGAACGTGAAACATATCCCACCAAACGGGAAAATAGACAAAAATCATCATCGACTCAAAGGTACCGGCTGGAAATGGATATGTTAGTTTCAGGGAGGGTAGGTTTTGTTTTCCCTTTTCCCAAACAAAAACTAGTTGGTGGTTGAACCAACCCATCCGAAAAATATGCTCGTCAAATTGGATCATGAAACCCCCAATTTTGGGGGGTGAAAATAAAAAATAGTTGAATCCCAGATCATGATATGATTCCCACCTTGTGATTGTCTAACAATAGTTGAATCCCACATCATTACTTACACAAAAATGGCCACCTAGAAAAATAATCCCCAAAAAATCATCCCGAACCACACATCACCAAACCCCCCGCCTTCGTTTCCAGGTATTCGGCCGTTTAGGACAAAAGTCCCAGACCCGTGCAGGCCATAAGGTTCGTTCCATACCTCGGATTGAAGATGAACTAAAGCAGTTTGAGTGATCAGTTTCAACACAGAAATTGAACAGAAACTCAATGGAAAATGATGAATATTGAAGAAATATCATGAAAATACCTAGTTTTGAAAGATTCTCCCGTTGGGAGGTCTCAGCATTCAAAGAATAAAGATCAAAGTGTTTTGAATTTGAGTCGTTTGTCTTGTTAAATTCAGTTTCTTATCCGTTTAAGTTCAAGGCCCGTATGTTTGATCGCTGGCGGTTTGGCAAGGTTTTGGGACACAAAATCTAGCAAAAAAACGCAAAAACATTGCAAACCAAAATGGGGGTACCCTCCCGGGAACTTACATATCATATCCCCTTTAAAAAATATCTGGTAAAATGATTTTTCCTCTCCCATAGGTGGGATATGTTCATTCCCAGCGATAGCCCAGCAACGAATCATAGAGCACTTTTGCCGATGCTCATTGGCGGAGGGATTGAACCAACGCACTTCGAACATCTCCTAAGGAAGGTTTGAAATCAGCTGGGAATCTTTGATTTGAAGCAGCTGGGACCCTATCTTGAAGATGGTGTATGTTTGTTCCAAAATCATTGATTATTTCAATCATGTTTGATCGTTTTCACGAGACCAGCTGATGTTTCGAGGGAGAGTCAGAGTCATCTAGCGTGTAGCGTGTAGCAGATAATGGTGCCAACGCATCTTCTCTCTTGAGTTCATCAAAAGTCATGCCAAGTGCAGATGAATATGAATATACCCCTGGCTGTTATATCGGCAGAAAATAAATGCAAATTCACTACTCAAATGGGACCTCTGTCCCAAATCAATCAACATGGTGGTTGACATGCATCCATGTTTTCCCATGTCTCTTCACTTCATTTCCCGTTCAACAATGATTTTGGTGATTGGGAGGTTCAAACACCGCCAATGTGCAACCCATGTAATTAAAAACCGAGCAAAAAACAAAACACTGCGGGGTTTTCCAAGTCCCCACCGTTTTCCTTTTCACAACTTAGCTTCTTTGTTGGGCACGCCAGCTAAAGCTGTCTCAAAGTCAGTAAGACTTGTGACCTTCTTCTGCGCCACCGAAGTAATAACTGCTGAGACTGGGATTTGAAGGCCGAAACTAAAGCCAGATTGAGCCACATAGATACCACGATCGAGGATCGGGATGTTGTAGGTTTTGCAAGTGTGGTATGACAAGACATGGAATACGCCGCCTCCACATTCCACAAAGTCATGTGAAATCCTCAGAATTTCGGCAGAGTTTTTTTTTTGTACATGTCCTTTTTTAAGCACCCCTCACTTACTTTGGAGTACATCACATCTGCAAAACCTTTGTGTGCAACTCATGCAACTCATGTCTGTCAAGCAACAACTTATGAAAATCATCAACTCGCAACTGGATATTCATGACTTCTCCAGCACGAGAGAGCTTGATGTTGATTTCACTGTCCACAGCTGTATCCAATTGCTCCTCCAAAATCCTCAGATCCAAAGATTTGGGGCAAGAAATCCGACATTGGCACAAAATTGGCGAGCTTGTTCTTGATAAATGAACAGGGGCTCTGGGTGATAAGAGCCTCCTTTCTGCTGATTTTGTTCTGATGATAATTGATGGTAGCTGTGATGTGTGAGCATGCACAGGCATGGCTCTACAACTGCGCTCGCACAAGAAAACAGTTAAACCGAAAATAAAACCTTCATCATGATCGTCATCATCATGATCCATGTTTCTGAGGATGACATCAAGTACTTCAAACTTCAGTCTCTTCGTGGAAAAAACCACTTCCATCCTTTTCCGGCAAAGGGGCACAAAGTTCAAGCATGGCTTTCCAGCCACTTCCAAGAGAACATCTCCTGGTTTCAACTTCCTGAGATTCCAACAACTCATCCCGATGCTTCGCAAGGACTTTTGGCGTTTCACATCAAAAACGTTGATTGAAATTTCCTCACGGATTACTGGGCCCCCGGGTTAAGAGAGCGGCAATCTATACTTTTTGCTGGGCGGTTTGCTCGCAATGATAATCGGACAAATCCATGAATGTTTAGGAACAGCTCAACAAACGTTGCGACACTCTGGGAACCAGGTCTCTGTTCTGCTTCAGTTCCACGGATGACATTTTCCACCACCAAAAGGCCTCATACAAAGGATAGCAAGGACATGGGGAACATTGAAGCCACACAGCTACCATCACACATTTGTCAAATTAACAAAAACATTCCAAGTCATTTTCAAAAGCAAAAGAAATCTTTGATTTGTTCCATTATTTCCATGTCCAGCTGTTTTTTGCGATAATCTGCCAGCCTTCCCAAAAAAATCTTCGACAGGCCTTTCTGTCGATCCGCCACAGGGGCATCAGGGCTGAGGCTCAGAACGTCTGCCTCTTGTTCTGCCGTGAAACCTGATGTCGATGATTGATGAAGGACTCCACAAACTGAGGGAGCAAACAAAACCCAAAGGTAGGTTGTTGACTCCATCGTTTTTGGAAAGAGCAACTGGGCTATTTTCTTCAAGAGAAACTGTTCACAACTAAAGTTGAAGATATTCAATGTTCTGTGGGTTTTCGCCACAAGTTGAGTATCTTGCAGTTGAAGATTCATCTTTGCCTTCGACACCTTTGTTCAGCCAAAGGCACCTAGTCTTCGTAGCATATCAAATGGCTGGAACAGCCACCTTACCAGAAGTGTGCCTGCAGGCTCAAGGATTCCAAGTATTGTCAAAATATGGTTCATCATGTCACCACCTTAGAATCCAGCAAAAAAAAACTCAAAAAAATCTCATCAATTCATCAAAGATCTCATGTTGTAAGTTAAAAATCACATCTAGAATCTAGCACACAGAGGAATATTCAGAGACAGATGCAAAAAATATCAAAAAATCCCTAGTAAAGCTGCAAAAATCATCCGGCCAACTACACATCTAGCACAGCCATGCAGCGTTGGCCCAACCCACGGATTCCTTCCAGCCTCGAGGTGGTAAAGGTATCTCATTTGGATGACTTTTCAACCAATCTAAGACCTCAGTGCCAGTTTCAACAAAGCGTGCTGTTTTTGTCTGTTGTTTTTTTAAAGGGAAACTGGATCTTTGGGCGGACACGGCCATGTCATGTATCTTTCAAATCATTTAGAAGTGCCCAAAATTGTCAAATCAAAAAATAAACAAACATCAAACAATAACACTTGGTTCACCTCAGCAAAGTTTGCCAAAATTTCCCCTTTCTCATCAACATCTCAATCCTTTCAAATTCCAAGGCACGTATACTGCTCGGTCTAAAGGCAAGAAGAAGGCACTCGCCGCTTCATGAGCTCCACCAGCATTCAAGGCAATACAATTGCCACTTCTTGCAATCACAGGAGAGCCACTGGAGCCACCCGAAGTGTTGGAACCAGCACCTGAAAACAGTGGTGGATTGTTGTTGGGTAACGGTGAGAATACCCCACAAAAAGGTAAGAATAAAATGGGCAAGCAACACTAGTATGATGGAAATATTCTAAAGAGCATTGTCAACTTTCAAATCTTCAAAGTGTTTCACGCTGAAGTCTCTGAAAAACAAGGCAACCAACACGAAGTAACTTCGCGTCCTATGAGGCCTTAGAATATGTGTTCATTGTACCTTGATTGAAACTCCACCTAAGCGTGCCTTCACCGCATTCCTACAAACATTCAGCAGTTTTTTCAAGCAGTTGCATGAAAACAAGCCTGCATAGAAGGTGTTTTCATCTTCATAGTTGTCATGGTATTCTGGACAATTGCGATCCGTTCGGGCAATGGTCGCCGGAAGAATCTGGATCTTTTCAGCATTGTCGTTGCCAATGACCTCAAAGCAATAAACTTTTGCCTTTTTGTTTGAGACATGGCACCATTGCAACGAAACCATACTAGGTGGATTAAAAAAAGAATTTTGCAAGAGTACACCTTCGTAGTTAAAAGATGCCATATCTTCAAAACTGTTCAGTGGCCTTTACTTTATCAAATGACGAATTAAAATAACTAAACCCAATTTTCCAACCTACAAATTGCCCATAGAATCACCCCTCTTTTTTTTTCATATCCCACCTTTGGAACAAGGAACATCATCTTCTTAAAAGTGGTTTTATCTGGAAGGGATATGTTACTTCCGAGGAGGGTATAGAAATCTGCAACCAAAAAAAAACTCAAAAAACTCCGTGGCTCAAAATGAAATGGGACCTTACCAACGGACCCCCAAGTAAGTTACTCGAGCTATCAGATACTCAGGCTTAGGGGTCCGTTCAGTGGGTCCGCTGGTGATTTCTTGGATTGGCAGCCAAATTTGATAGCTAAGCATCCAAGACTTCAGTGCCAACTCGCCTGAGTCGATCGATGTCAACATTGGAAAGATGATCCACTTGGGCACCACAAAATCACACGGTTTTAGTGAGTTGAGCTTTTGTAACTCACATATGTGCGGCTAAGAATCCTCCTTTCCTATTGTAAATAATGTTGTTTTATGTTATTTTGGTATATTTTTGGAATACAGAATTCACTGGAACTTCCTCAGCTTCTTGGTGTGTCATGAAAAGTTTCTGATTGCTTACTAAAGATCAATACATGGCAAACAACTTTTAAAAGGATCTTAAGCTTCATCCATCTTCATGCTTCAAATTTTCAACTGCACAATATCAACAGCATAGTAACCCACTAACCCATAGTAACCAGAACCAACAAAAAATGGTAACCAACCAGGCTTCCGAATGATCACCAGAAGCCGGAAAATACCGAGTTGCAACTCTGACGGTGCCACAGCAATCGCAGTGGGTGGAGTGAAGCGCAGTTCCGTTGAGTCGAATTGAAACAGACCAAAATCGTGCACTGGATCGCGGTAAACCTCAATTTATCCATGGCAAAAAAAAAACACAAATCCGGGGTGTGTGTTCAAGGGGGGGGCCCCGGCCCTTCTTCTGGGCATATCCGCAGATTAAGAGTTTGGGGGGTTTTGACTTCAGCTGATAAAAAGTTGAATATGATGTATATAAATATATATCTATATTATATATGTAGTATCTACAAGTCAATTTTGGAGGGTAACTTTTGACCGTTTTCTGGCTTCAGTTGTGTACAATGCGGTTGATGGACAAGTACAAGAAGTCACTAGGATGACAAAAAAACAAGTTGGGTCCATTACGTTGTTCCATCAAACAGATCCATAGCAGTGGGTGACACCAAACAAGATGATCACTTGTCAACGGAACCCTGGAATCATCATGAATCATCTCCATTATACTTTGGTGGTAGCATGACATGAACCACTGTAGAAGAACACTCAATCAGGCCATCACAGTAGACCCCATGCCCATATGGCAACAACAACCTCAAGATCGTTGACTTTGCCAACAGGTCACTGGCCAAATTGGCAGATCATCATGTTCATAGAAAGTCGCCCTGGCCCGAATTGGCCCGGTCCTTAGGACATATTGGAAATATGCACGTCATGCATCAGTGATCATCGATGAATCAATGAGCGTATTCAACCGAGGTGCGTGATGATGTGCCGATTGGTGAGGATCAATGCTTCCTGCAAGGAATGTGTTGCATACAACAAACGTATGACAAAGTGAAAACGAGATGCGTTACTAAGTAAGTCTTTTTGGTGAAATTGGATGTAAGATTGCCCTTGGGTGGGGTGCAAGTGGTTGAACAACTCTGCTTTTTTCTTGCATCATTTAACCGAAACAATGACATTTCAGAGCATTTCAATAGATCGCCCGTCAGCATCAATTTGGTGGATGTCACCTCAGACTCTATCCCAAATGCGGGCAGCGCACCTTTGGATTGTCCAGGCTCACCACAAAGCCAGTCCCATCCCAAACACCTGCAGCGCAATCCTCGAAGGAACGCACCTTACGTTGAACGGTGATGCTGAGGACTGCAAGTTGTTTGGCGTTGAAATGGTTGGAAAAAAATGTTTAAAACAAAAAACGGGCGTTTCGGTTGTGAAAATATTATCTGAAAAATCAAGGTGACTTAGAGAATTAATTTTGAATGTCATGAGGCGTTGCATTGAATGAATGCATTTTTCTGCATCAAAAAAACGAAACAATGGCAACATTTTTTGTCCCTACCCCTACCCTTATAACAGCTGAAGGGAACCGCAGTGACTCGGATGGCCACAATGGCGTTCTTCACCTGGTCAATGACATCGGCCCATTCTGCAGAAATGGCCTCAGGATGGGAAAATATTGGGGGAAGGAAAACTTACCTGGACCTCAACTGATAAAAAGTCCCATCAAATCACACTGACAGTGACATAATTAACTTGAACAGCCGCAACTTGGGAACCCAACATATTCCACAACTTCAACTTCTTAGTTTCTGTTTCCAAACTCTACCCTCCCAAACTGACCAACAAATTCTTCCAATGGTGGAACTCCAAACGTCAAATTTCCCGTTGCCAACGGCGCCCGAGGCACTGCATTGGGTGCTGCAATGTCCACTTCAAAGGACTCGGAATTGGGAGAACCAGGTTGCAAACCGCCTCGCATGTCTAGCCTGCAACGAAGCGTGGGTGAAAATGTGCTTCGAGGTGAATATCATCAGTACTAATTGCATCCATATTTCACAAAAATTTCTAGTTGGAATGGATTGATGATTGATGTATGGTCGATAAAAACATGTTGGGCTGCCGTAAAAGAAGTGGAACTTGAGGAAGCATGTGTTCCACACATTTCAAGTGCACTTCAAAGCCGGAAACATCTTGACACTAGCGACAACAGTTCCACCCAAGATGGGACCTCGTCAAAGCTTCAGAGGCCTTGAATTTTCACAAAGGCGATGGATTTTGTTCCCAAAAAAATCAGCCTTTTGCTTAGCAATCTTTGGCAACTAAGATGCTGATCTGCTCAAACTGTTTACAAAAGTCTGATTTTCCTGCTCAAGTCACCATCTTCAGCTTCTTTGCCGGTGGCTCTCGATTTCTGATATCACAATCGCTGAATTCCTGGCGGTTCACAGCTTTGATATCTATCTGATCTGCTTCTGTCCATCTCCGAGCCTCTAAATCAGAAAGTGCTGAATTGCCTTAGCTGAGATGCTGCAAGAAAATTGCGGCGTGCATTTTTCTTCGAGTTGTGTCAACAGAATCTTGGAACAGAACGCCATTTTCCGATTTTAGGCAAGTAACCATCTCTGCGCTTACTTGAGACCGCATTCATCGACGCACTTGGACATCACGCTATGTCCAGTGCAAGCCATCTATCTCGAGCCATCCAAATGTCGACAGCTGGGCACGGCAGAATTCTTCAAAAAGCTTGCGAAACTCAGTACTCAACTCGTGACTCAAAAGTGTGCAGAGTTTAACACCTTCTTACAAGACACCAACTCGTGTTATAAGTACACCATGGAACCCAAAAATTAGCAGTTTCTGGATGGTTTCTCCTTTTCCAAGGGTGTCTTTTCTGGTTCCAGCCGTTAGTTTTCAGGAGTATATCTGAGATCAGCAGATTCATAGGAACTCTGTGCTACCCAAGTGGCAAATGTGCGAAGAGAGCCAAAGCGGTAGACCAATCCTGATTTCCAAGGCCAAAGGTGAGCGACAAAATTCATGAACCGTTGAAATATACAAAAAAAACATGTTCCCATGAAATCCCGGGGGATACGAAGACTACCGGGGGGGGTCAAATCTCTTAACTTTAAACAAAAACAAACTTCACAGTTTTATCAATTGGTGTATGAATTTATAGGCCAACCAAAAAAATCCTCGACTCACAACCCATTTAAGGATGGATTTTTTCCCTCGGTAAAACACGAGCGAAAATCCCACAGTGTGCCCCCTGTGTGCCTCTCGGGCAGCTACCAATGCACCTCCATACCTCTGTCGGATCAAAGGTTCCAAGTGGCGAACCCCAATAAAAACTGAGAAAATCACCAGCTGACTACGGAAAAAATATGACGAAACATGCTAAATATATGGCAAAGTATCTGAAAAGATGGGAAAAGATGGGAAATACACTAAAAGAATAATGAAAAGTATTCCTTCAAATGTTCCTCCCCCCCCTCAGAGTAACAGTGATCCTTTT
>DF242606.1:0-54100 GCA_000507305.1 Breviolum minutum Mf 1.05b.01
TTCCAAGCGGGTGCGGCCTGCAGAACCTGCTGCCTCCCAGCCTGGGAAGTCAGCCAAGCATTCCAACTTGACAGGGCGTAGCCTTGGTCAAGGAATCTCTTTTCAAAACCAAATGTCCAGTGGTTCGGAACTCAGTGAAGCCTATTCCTGGCTGAGATATGTTCCCAATAGACTGAGGCAAAGGGTTTTACCTACAGTGGTCCAAGGGGCCTTCAATCCAGGACCAGTGCTGGTGCTTCTCTATGCGGGGAAGGATGATCCTCTTTCTTTGGATAGTTGTCTTCACGCCCATTATCCAGGGCTATCGCCATATGTTGTGGCATTTGATACCAGGAGATCACCTCAACCATTGGGTCCTATTGGCGGACCAACCATATGGTAAACTCTGCCAGGCGGCCATTGAAGGCCGGGTGAGACTTGTTTGTGGAGGCCCAAATTGCAGAACATGGTCTATTCTCCGGTGGTTTCCAAAGCCTAATGCACCATTGCCTGTGCGTGGCCGAGCAGAAGATTTGGTGTGGGGACTTCCCACTCTTACAGACCAGGAGCACCGCCAGATGTTTTTGACAACATTGATGAAACAGAATTGCTCTCTGCCGGTTGCTTCCTTTCTGGAACACCCCAGACACCCAATCGAGTGCAGTTCCTCTCCATCAGCATCCCGGTGTTCCAGCCTGTGGGTCACCAAGATGTTCAAGGCATGGTATCCTACGGTGGGTCATACCCTGGTGAAGTTTGACCAGTGCAGACTGGGACAGTTGGTCCCAAAGGCCACATGCCTTTCCTCGGACCTTGCTATGGGATGGTCTTAGCTGCAACCATCCTCCTCACAAGCTCCCAGAAGATATGCAATCCTCTGACTTGAGTCGGTACCCTCCACCCATGATGCAGGGGCTGGCGGGGGCCATATCCCAAGCTTTGAGTGACATTGGTCAAGAAGCTTCCAAGCCCGTGGCAGATTGGACACACCAACACCCAAGCGCAAATGATGAGCTGCCTTTCCGACAGCAAGTGAGGCACATGGACCACGGTGTGGATCGGCCAACCTCTTTGCCTTTGGCACACCGTATCTCACTTATGGATGAGCACGTGGTGGTCCAACTTGGTTTTAGAACCAGACCCCTCAGAGATGGGGGTGGGAAACCTTCTCCAGGACGACTGGTACCTCCGCTACGGAAAAACACGGGGATCACATCCCTGGGAAGCCAGATCATTGACATCACATCAGAATTCAACCAAGCAGTACAAATGTCTATCTCCTGCGGGGAGAAGAACCATCCGTTCTCCGATGTAGCACTCAGAAACATTCGACAATGTCTGGGAGCCACACCAGAAGATGGCATTGCCGAAGGGCAACCCTTTTTCCTTACCTTGATCTCAAGGCTGGCAAAGGAATCTGGAGATCCAGACTGGAAATACCCGCTTACACTCCAGGAAGGGGTTCCAATTGGGGTGGATGAACCTACTTTGACATCCCCGGGCGTGTGGCCCACGAAGGAAGAACTCAGAGGAAGTCCGGATGATTGGGAAGATCTCCCCTCACCTACAGGTCGCCACAACTATGATTCAGCTGAAGCCTTCTCAGATTCCATCAAAGAGACATTCATTGAAGAAAAAGCCATGGGCTTGGTGGAGGGCCCTTTCACCAAGCAGGAAGCAGCAGACAGATGTGGATGCAATCCGACTCAACTCTGTCCTGGGCCTATGGTGGCCATTGATGAAGGAGATAAGATTCGTACCATTTATGATGGTAGCTTTGGTGGGGCGAATGCCCATATCCAACAGAACAGCACAGAGAAAACAACAGCACCCACAGTGATGGACTGTGTTCGTGGCATTCATTGGCTGCGTGCGGCCAGGGAGGTTTCAACCGCAGAAAGCACCCCACAGGAGCAAGGGGCGACTGCCGATGGCGTTGACCCCATGGCCAAAGGGAGTGTTTGGCACTGGCCCGATAAAGACTCTACTTTCTTGCTGCTGAAAGCAGATGTTTCCAAGGCCCACAGGAGAATAAAAATTCTCAGATCAGGTTGGAAATACCAAGTCGCACAGATTGATCAACAGTGGTGGGTCAACAAAGTCGGCACTTATGGCGTAGCCAGTGCTCAACTGTACTGGGGCAGGATGGCTGCCCTGCTCCTTCGGGTCCTCTACGCACTGTTCCCTGAGGTGGACTGGGGATTTGTCTTTGTGGATTGATTTCTGTTGGGTCCTCAGAGCATCCAACGCACCATGGCTGACACCTGCACTGCGGGGGTTCTCCTGGCTTTGGGAACCCCCACTTAGTTGGAAGAAGACAGTCCTTTCTGAGATCAACACCTGGTTGGGGTTTGTCATTAACCCCTCTGGTCCATTTGTTCAAATGGCCAAGGAGAAACATGTGGCAGTCTTGAAACTGCTCAAGGAGCTGGAGGAAGGGAAGGCCTTTTCCCTCAAAGCAATTGAGAAAGCTTTAAGAAAAATCCAATGGGCCACAGCCACGTGCCCGATGGCAAAGCCTTTCTTGCAGCCTTTCTGGGCTTGGAAGTCTGCAGTGAAAACGGCTGGAGTGCCGGGGAAGTTGGTCCGGTGCCTAGCAGTTCTTCTCTCACAACTTTTCTCCAAACAGTTTCCTCAGATGTCTCCATTCTCACCATGGTCATCATGGACAGGTGCTAGTGATGCTAGCGCGGAGAAAGAGTTTGCCAAGAACACCACCCTTGGGCCTTCAAAAAGAATGACCCGCAGAAGAGAATTGCGGCCTTGGAGCTCTATGGCACTCTGTTCTTGGCAATGGTGCTGATGGCGCAGAATCCTTCAACCTCCTGTAGACTCCACATCCCGCTGGTAAGTGACAATCAAGGAAATGTCTATTCCATTCTCAACAATGCTACCAGGAAGATGCCGACGGCAGTGATTCTCATGGAGCTCGTCTACCAACTTTACCAAGCTGGGCATATGCTGGCTCCTGCCCATTCACGTCGAGATGACAATCAATGGGCTGATGAACTGACGCATCCTAATCCTAAAGGCTTTGATCCTGCTCTGAGAGTAGATCTCACGCCTTATTTTCATAAGTTGGCTCTGATTCCAAAAATTTTGGAAGCTGGGGATACTGCCCTGTGGCAAGACAACATGGACACCCACCTGTGACCTTTTGGGGAAGGGTGGGTCCTGGATCCAGAACACGTTGGCCCCTCCCTGCGGCAGCCGATGGCGCTGTCATGGGAGGGTAAGACTTGTATTGATCTTTTTCCTTTTGATTCCGTTCCTTTTTAAACAGTGGTGGAGCGGCTCTGGGGGGCCGGGTAGGTCACAAAGGGTCACCACTCCACACTGCTCTTGTGGAACGACACAAACTTCTCGTGCTTGGGGGGCTCCCCCAACAGACAGTGTTCTGGAACCAGAACTGGACACACCGCAATCACAAGTAAAAGGTGGCTGGCTTTTACTGGTGTGTCATTTTCTTGATGCTTTGCAGACATATATATATAAAAATGTTTCTTCGTATAGTCTACAGAAACAGTCAGCTTTGGAAGGCTGAAGAAGGTCCGCATTTTTGTGCCAAGGCGATGGAACTGGCTTCGGACAAAGCTCCGATGCCGTGATGTTGATCGCGCCAGAACGACTCAATGCAGCCGTGAATGGTTCGGATCCACTGGAGTGCCTTTGTTGCACTCCAAAGGTTTGACGTCTAAAATGACATGGTTGTAACTTGTAACTTGTTGTAACATGTAAAGTTCGGGTCAGAAAAAACACTGAACATATCTGAAAATCTTTGTGACACCGAGCAGACTGCTCCGAGAAGACTTTCAGTTCAGCCCGAGGCCAGGCTTTTGCAACGTCCTCTATTTGTCCGTGGGCGACCCACCCGGGTTGCTCACCACGCCAGCTGTGCACGGTGTGCTCAGTGAAGTGGAGGAACGCTGGCAGGTTTAAGACTAGCTGATTAGCAATGCTACTAGAGATATGAAGAGCTGCACCTTTGCTGATAGTTGATCGCTGCACTCAACATCTCATCCTCTTACATCGTCATTGAAGGAAGAGAAGAACATCTGAGAACATCTGAGAACTAGAAAGGAGAGAAGCAGAAACAAACGTCAGAAAACTATGTAAAGACCGACGAACAACCAACTTGGGATAAAAGAGGCCGTACAGTAGTACGGCCCTGCGCGGTGTCACATCACATTCAAAATGTCGAAAGCAGCATGATTGCGTAACAGGATACAGTGCTACCAGTCTTCTCCGCAAGCGTGCCAGATCAGGACCCTGCAGAGTGATGAACATGCTACCTTATGCTCTAGGGATTGTCATTTTGTTCAAGTCAGGATCAGGGTGCCTTTTATAATGCTCTTTTTGCAGGATTTTGCTCCTGGGACGGCTCCTTCCAAGTCACCAAGGCGCTTTTACTTTGATGCAGTGCCTGCAACTTGGAAAGAATTTGAGCATTGCTGTCGTGAGGATTGCCGTCGCCGTGTAGTACGATTTCTATTTCTACAACAATATTACTACTTCATCATATTTCATCCACCAAAGCTGCAGCCACACAGGGCCTTTTCGCGGCTTCTGCTGAGACGTGTCTAAGGAATTTCCGACAACTGTTGCTTACAGAAAGAAGTACGTCCTCTCCGTATACTTTTTGACACCTGACAGCTACTGCCCTGGACCAAACAATACTCGACTCCCTCCTGAGATGCTCGAAGAGAGTAGCAAGGATTTCTTTTTGTGTTGATGAACCTGCAGTGAGTGATCCATAGTTCCAGTGCTGCAATTGTTTTTCTTCAAGATATGATACCCAGTGCTTCGCAGTTCTTTGGACATCGCGTCAACTTTGAGCCAGTGTATTTCTTTGTAAAAGAGAAGGTCAATGCTTGGATGTGAACTTGACAATCCCATTGTGTGTTTCTTTGTGAACATACAAATCAGATTGGTTGCAAAACTCTGTTTCAAATCCCAGGATGGTGAAAAGTGATCTTTCGTCACAACACGTCTACATCGAAGACGGAACGCATCAAACACGAGAAGCGGCGTTTAAACATTATCACTTCACAATGTTTTGTGGCGACTTTTCCACCACTCCCTTTCCTCCACTGGCTTTGGTCTACTCTCTGGCATATGTGGCACATGCTCTTTGGATATTTTGGATGATATTTTGAATATTTTTGGATGAGTTTGGTTGTTTGAATTATTTTGGATGTTTATTGATGTTACAAATATATACATAATTTTCAATATTATCATCAATCAAACTTGTGTGTTTTAGACTCGAACCGAGGCTATGGCACCAGAGTTCATCCACTGGAAATCCAGCCGGATGTTTTTTCACCTGCCAGATGCTGCCCAGGGAGTTCGTTCCACCACCTTCACCAACTTAGAAGTGCCATGGCCTGTAAATGCCATGTTGAAGATGATTTGTGATGGATTTTGTCCGGATTTTGTGACCACTTGAAACGGGAAGTGGACGTCATCTTTGAAGACTTGTGTCTTGTAGTGCTTGGGTTGCTGAGGGATACTTGCACAACATGATGACGTCACCATCACAAGAAAAAGTCATGGAGTTCAAGGAAACCTTTACACTCTTGTCTCAGGCAGGGCCACAGCACTGAAAGAGGAACACGTTGTACAAGTTGTCATGTCTGATTTTTTTTTACGTTTTTCCGCTTTTCAAGCCGCAGTTCCTTTTGTCGCCTGTTGCAGGTGCTCTTCCGCTATCGCTACGCCGAGCCCATCCGTCACCGCGCCGAAGTGGCGGCCTGCGGCCTTTGCGACGCCCGGCAGCGGGAGCGGCGCCGAGGTGAGCAGACAGAGGCGAACGCCAAGGCGGTTGGTGGATGGGACCTTGGGAATGGCAGGCTTGGTGCCATCAAATGGGTTGGGACTTGGAACATAACCTTTGGCAAAGATACATTCCAAAAGCTCAAAAGCCCTTTGAAGATGAAGTACAAGACTTTGAGGATCAAAACCGACACAGCACAACTCCAGGGAATTATATTCTAATATTCCAGTATGGCTCTCTTTATGATGATAATGATGCTAGTGATATCTAGTCTTTGTCCTTGTGGTCTTCCCGGTCCTCCGGATTCGTCCTCCAGGTCCTTAGCTTTATATAGGTTTCCAGATGCACCGCAGTGATCCGCAGCGTGATATGATGACGTATGATATATATGGATCATTTCGATTGTTATATTAATATACGTACAGGTAGGAATTAGCATGAATTAACTGTACGTATGCATGTATCAACGTACATACTTCTATATGATGCAGGCATACCCGATGAAATTGTGCTTGCATTGTCCTTGCTTGTTGCATGTTGTCTGCTGCACAAAGGGGGTTTGCGCAAGCCCAAAGTTTGTAGTTACGTGAACCCTCTATATGATCTAATGAGTTGCATCCTTGCTTTGACAGGTTGCAGTGGCCTTCTGCATCATGAGCCGGCGCAGCGCACATGAGTTGCGGAAGGTGGGGCTGTGCTCAGCAGTGCTCCTCTCTGAAGCGAGTCTGATCACTGCCCAGAAATTCAAAAGGTACCCATCATCCTGGCCAGGTTTTCTTCAACCATTCAAAGATTGTGATTTCCAAGTCTTTAAATCATAAGAATGCATACAGTATACAGTATACATGTTTCAAAAGATGTTTCAGCCTGAAACAGCCTGGTGAGAATGGGAGTTGCAGGTCGTACGAGAGACGTGGGGGAAAGGTCTTGCTGGCAAGGCACCAGCAGTGGTGCAGCGCTTCTTTGTGGGCAAAGCCGCAAATTCGTGTCTTGCCATGAATGATTCTACAATTGCTGGCAATATTGTGGTAATGTCTGATTCCAGCCTCGTGATTTTGGCAACCAGCACTCATTGAACAACTGATTCTCGACAAATTCCTTCCTTTTCCTTCGTTTCATAGCGCTCACGGTGGCAAAGACAGTCAATGCAGTGAAACTTCTCAGGTCACATGCCTTGCATGATCTTGACGTGGGTGATGTTGTGGAGTTGCCAGTGGTGGAATCCTACCGAACGCTGAATTTAAAGGCTCTATCAATGTTGTCCTGGGCTCACAAGACATATCCCAACTTGCAGTGGTTGGTACGTCATGACGATGATGTCTACCTGAGAGCTCCAGCCTTGCTAGCTCAGCTTTCCAGCAGGCCTCCCATCCGATATTTCTGGGGCATGTTCGACCATGGCTCCAGCCCTGTCAGAGATCCATTACATCAACACTACAACTCCTATGAGCAGTTTCCCAAGCAAGAGCATCCAGCTTGGGGCGACATTTTTCCGCCCTATGTTTTTTGGCTTGCAAGAAGATTGAAAGTTTGGCCAACGGACCAAACCTTGATACCTTGTCTAGGTTTGTGCAAAGCTTGTGCAAAGCCTGTGGAAAGCTTGGACTTTTCCAGTTTCTTCACGTTTGTTCTCCACAAGGCGAGAGGTCTGCTTTGGGCAATGTCAGCTGACTTGGTAGCTGCAACCGTGAAAGAGTTCTCGGCAGACAGGGAGGCGGGCCCAGCATTGTCAGAGTGCACGAACTCAATGACTCCCTATTTATTCCTTTTTGTTTCAATTCACAGATCATTCGCAATGTTCCAGAGTTGTTTCTGGCCTGCAAGGACCAGCCTGACATTCCCCTGGATGAGGTGCAGTCTCAGCTGTATGGAGACTTTATTTGTCAGATAGTGATTGTGATCTGCTCCAAGGCTGCTGCGAATAGTCTTCCCCACCCAGATGATCCTGCAGTTGGCGTACTTATTGCCGGCCTGGTAGAGGCCTTAAGAAGGCACAATTACATGGTGTGAACCCAACTTCAAACAGGCAGGATTTGTAGCAGTGTAGCTTTCACAATTCTAACACCTCGTTCAGCAAGCTTCACCAATGGAGGGCTCATTTGATAGTTTTGCACAATTTTGCAGGGGTTCGTATGGCTCATGGCCCAGGTGCAAGCTGGCATGTCTGTGAACTTGGACGACAGGGACTTCAACTCCTTTTCACTAAATCCATCATGTCACTTTGCTTGGAAGAGGCTGATTCAAACAAAGTGTGGACTTGCCAAGCAGCCTGGGGGATTTGTTCAAGTCAAAGTCAATCATGTTGCTGTTGGATCATTTTGTCCTGAGGTAATTCTACTTTCTCAAACATCCACAATCGCACTTGGGCTACTTGCCGGTATGCAGATAAGTTCTGCAAAGTTTCCTGCACAATTGCATTCTGCACGAGTCGTTCGCACGTCCTGACTCTCCTGCTTGAACTTTGCCCATTGTTGAGGTTGTGCATCACGTGCAACCTGAGACCATGCGTTGCATGTGGGACTTGGACAATGCGGAGGAAGCAAGAGGAATTTCCTCCAGCAACTCAGTCACTCAGTCGAGCACAAGTTTGCTGAACTTTTGTGGAATCTCAATTGAACATGCATCTTTGTGGGGTTGCGTGGCCAAGCAAATACCTCGAAGCATTGTACGATGTGCTTCCATGAAAGGAAGCTGCTTGCAAGTCAGGAATGTGAGTCTGATGTGGAAGCTGCTGGAATAGGTTAACATTTTGTGAATCTTTTTAATCTGAAAAATACACTAAAATGCTGTGCTGATCGAATTGTGGAGAGCCTGCTTAGGTCATTGATGCATCCAGCCGGATATTCCCAGACCTGTGCTTGTGCTCAACTGACGTGATTGAGGAGGAAGACAGCGAGGAGGAGTGCAGATTGAAAGTTTCACCCTTACGTTTGTACCCGTTTGCTGCTTACACGTCCTGACACCACGACGTCAGGAACCTTTCTGGTATGACAAGTCTCGCTTCAACAGTGCCCGGTAGCTCTTCGGGAAAAAAGCCGCACAAGCAGCGCGTGCCAAAAATTAGGGATTTGCCAGACATGCTGCGATCGAATATGTTTGGCCACACACTGCAATCAATCTGATTGACAAATGGATACAAATGGCCAGATACTTTCGTGTTGCCTTCTGCGTCAGCATTGGAACATTGGAGGCCAAAGATTGCCACGTCTCAGGGTAGCACAGGGGAGTGCAGCAGTGCCCAATTCTCAGAGATGCAAGACGTATCGTTCAATTTTAGCAGGTTCAATTTTAGCAGGGAATCTTGGAATCCTTTTCAAATTTTCCTTGAGGGTGATTCGTTTTTGGCTTTTCTTGCTCTTTCGCCTCCATGGCTTCCGTGATTTTTCTCACGGTTTCTGCCTTCTGTTGCTTTTGTGCCTTTTCTGGCCACCACCGCCACGACCAAAACACCCCTACGTTTTCATGGGTTTCACGATTACGCTAGGAGCACAACACCACCAAAAACGCCATGTCTCGCATTGATTTCACGACAGCAGTACGAGCACAACAGTACCAGAACACCACGCCTGATGTGCATTTCCCTGTAACAGGCGAGAAAAATTAATCACCAAAGACAACATGCTGGAAGTGCATTTCCCCAAAACAGTACAAGTACAGGATGAAAGGAGAACAAAAGGCGAAAGAAAAAGAAACAAGTAAAAAGAAAAAGAACACGTCCCAACTCAAATTCAGGCCCTCATTTTTGTCACTTTGGTCAACATCCTCACATCTCTTGCTGACATTCATAGATCATCATAGATTTATTTCTTCATTTCGACAGGGAACGAGCTTCTGGGAGGAGGTGCAGCGTCGCAGACGGGAGGAAAGACAGAGGCCAGGGTCGCCGACAGGGCGAGTGGCCAATGTCATAGCTTTGATGATGAGATGATTGATTTGCGGTGCGAAATATCTGTAGTTTCAGCGTCAAACTTCGAATTTCAGCCACTTTGTTTGCAATGCATTTGTGAATGCCGCTTGTCAACATGGACACTTCGACTTGACTAGACACTATAGACAAAAAAATACAAAAAAACATCAAAAAACCATCTTCCTAGAACCCTTCAATGTCTCACCCAAAGACAACTGTAGACTCACAAAGGTCACAAGATAGGCTCATTGAGATGCTTGTCCAATTGTCATATAGATTTGATTCCAACAAGGATGGTGTTTGTTCTTTGTTGCAGGCGCCAACCAGCAAGCGAGGCTACTGTGTGATAGTGTTTGGTTTCTTTTCTTTCGGTGGAACTGTCTTGCTCGGTTTCTTGACCCATTTTACTGATATTTCCGTCAGCGTTGAGTGTTTCATTCAAGCTTTCTTTCAGCTGCCGAATTGGTGGGAACAGTTGAAAGTGACAGGTGCAGCAGCTCTTGCAGGAGGTGCGAAAAGAACGTAGTGCAAATCCAGAGTCGGCCTCACCCTTGGAATGAGTGACATTGGAAAGGTAAGATAAGGCAAACAAGAACAAGTCAGAGTGAAATGAGGGCCACTTTCGCACTGGGGCACCATGAAAAATGGATGAAAATTGGATGCAAACTGTTCAACCTTGAGAGACTTGGCATAGGAAGATGGTCATAAACGTCACTCAAATCCAAGGTGCAGAGTCCGACCTCAGGCGAGGGCTCCGTGGGTATCCTGTCTGGCAGATTCATACGATAGGAATACCGGAATGTTAAGACACCATGGGGGCTTTGAATGCAAATCAAAGATGAACAAATGAAAACATGAGAATATGATGATTGAGATATTATGATATATGACTATAATTTCAACTTTCAACACATCTTGAAAAATAATATGCAAACCAAAAAAAACCTCAAGAAATTCCTTTGTTCACGTGATTTGTTCAAGGCAGCGAAGCCACTGGGCCAGGATCCAATAGAGTTGGGTGCTCAGCATGGCGATTCTCAAGATGATGGGGGGATTGATGTATTGAAACAACATCTACGTACAAATATAACCATATATAAGTAAAGATGATATTAAGATGATGAATGGATGAGTGGTTGAATGGAGGTTGAATGAACATGTCTATTTTTGTGGATCGTGGGTTGAAGTAAGGATTGATCTCCAGATACAAGTACTTCTGAGAACTTAAGTGGAGATGTTTGAATGGAAAAAGTTAGAAAGCTATTCAAATATGTATGAATCAGTCAACAGACAGGAACACGGAACGCACTGAAGATGATGTGAGTTGCCTTCAGGCTTACAGCTTTTCACCTCCACGGCAGGCGAGCGAGGCAATGGTGGCATGGTGCACGTTTGCGTTGCCATTTTTGGCCCAGTTTTCTCGGGGCAATTGCAAGGTGCAAAAAATCCTTGCAGAAGTTCGACATGAGCGGCTGGTCATAGGCAAAGCCTCTCCAGGTCCAGTGAAAGAGTGGGTGATATGTTTGTGTGATTTGAACTTGCAGTCTGAAATGATACGGAATGTAGACCTGCATCTTGTGGACACCAAGTTTTCACTTTAAAATGACCCCGAATGTGCCATAGTGAATGATGCACAAACTTCAAACTATTTCTATTGTTGGAGTTCAGAATTTTGCCTTGAATGCGTGCGCCGCGCGCCAGCCTCAGCACGGCCAGCGCGGCCGGCTGCAAAGAAATCGACCGGAGCACGGCCAAAAAATCCGCCGCAGCTAACGCAGCCAATGCAGCTGCAACCGCTGCAACCCATGCCGCGCCCAGCAAGAAAGGCGCAGCAAAATGTTCACACATTCGCTTCCCAAACGCTGAAGTTGTTGAGGATGGCTGTGAAGTTACTGCTCACTTGAGATCCCACACCTTTTTTTGAATCTCTTTGACTAATGAACCAATGAGATCCAAGGAGCATTCAATCAGCATCACAGCATCAACAATAAGCATCAATAAGCATCGTCCAACCAATCCAGTTGAAATCAATGGAATCTTTGCGAGGCGTCTCCGGTGCGAAAGCAACTCTTCAAAGATTCGAAGGAGCTCTCTGTGACTCAGACCTTCAGCAGCTCTTCAACCTCCAGGACATGTTAGACATTCGGACATACTGTGCTGTAGAATAGCCGGTGCACACCTGGGATTTCCAAACTTAGGATGGCTTGTGTTCGATGATGTTCGATGATGTTTGATCCCCACGAGGAGGGAGAGCCCCACGAGGCTTCTTGAGCTTGGCTGTTTGGGCAAAGGTTGCACCGGCAGTTGGTCTGCCCAGCTTCGTCTGATCCCCGTGGTGTGAACCGGTGTGATGTGTGATGTGTGACAAGGGAAGACTGGGAAAACATCAAAAAACGCTGGGCCTTTGAAGGTGCTGATGCTGTCCGCAATAAGGCAGTTATTTGCCTTCTGGAGCAGAGCCAGAAGCAGACGATCGCTTTGGAAAGACGGCCGTTCAGGCAGTTTTCATGGTGTTTGTTGAAGATTCAGGGCTCTGAAGTCCATTTTTTGCCTACTATAGAAGTTTGTATCCCAATGTGGCGGGATTTTGGTGTCGCATTTTGCAGTCAGTTGCCTGTCTTGAAGTTTTTTGGTGTATTGTTTCTTGGATGCTTCGATCATTCACGCTGTAGATTGGTTCTGTATGATTTCGCCATTCATGCATCTCTCTTTCAGACTGAAGTCTAGCGGTTTGTGATTGCAGTGAGAGGCGTATCCTGCAGGGGGCTGGGATAGCCGAACGAGCTGCCCACGTTTCTTTGATCTATTCCCTGGTGGAGATGCTTGGCTTATGTCGGGCAGTGATTTTGACGGATAATTTTTTGCGCCATGCTGTGGATTTCGATTTCATCCAGAAATTTCACTTCGAAGTTTTGAAATCGAAGTCGTGTCATGAGGTCATCAGGCGCCACCCAAGTGAGGCCATAAAGTGGATGAAGTATGTTTTGAATCGATGGGTTCAGTGTGACAGTCAAGATACTGGTTCCAAGCAGATAGGACCAGGACCAGACTCTTGATCCAAGAGTTGTAAATTTATTAAATTTCGAATCATTTGCATTTCGCAATGGCTTTCACACCAAACCAAAAACTTTTGACCAGACCTTGCAACGGTCCCGGAGTTTGCCACGGCACTTGAAGGCATCCAGGACCCAACCCGATCACGTGTCCAGTTTTGGATTTCCGCGACTGTCAAAAACTGTTCTACCACTTGAATTCCCAGATTGCCCACCATGTTCTTTTTTCAGATATCAGGGGTAAACAGCTGAAGGGTTATACTGAAAACAAATATTTGGGGATATCTTGTGATTCAATCTGCCAGGTGTTTTACTTCTTTAATTGTTGTCAGGAGCAGAAGCACATCTCCGGCGTCACCCCAACAGAGCCTTGAGAACTCCACCCAACGCGTCAAAGAACTGCTGAAGGAGGGATGCGGCGGAGTTCTTGAGCATCCAACAGACTTTCAGACGATCTTCATGGTATAGACAAAACCTGCTGTCACTGTCAAGTCCTTGATCTTATTTACCAGTTTTCAACTTTTGGAATGATACCGTGTCTTTCTATCTCAATTCAACCGATCAAGGTGAAATTGGTATCTTAGTGTATAAATGAATTTCTTCGAATGGCATGCAGACTTGCCTGTGGTGGAAAGCACCTGCGGTCATCATTGCAGCAGTTGATGAGTTGAACTTTTGGTCTGCAGGATGCGGAAAATGCGGTTCTCAAGGTGCGCCCTGCAGACGGGAGCTAGGCAGCAACAAGAATCATGCTCCGAGCCCACCTAATTTTGACTTGCAACTCTCCAATTTCGATGTTTTGGACGCTGCTTTTCCTGCTTTCTATCCGACCAGAAAGCCCGGTATCTCTTGCTGTATCTCCCCATCTCGGTGTGACAGGCCACTGAGGCGGTGCCCAAAGCCGAGACGGAGATCGATGAGACGCTTTTGATGAAAGATATTTTGAACTTCGAAGGTAAGGAAAAAGATTCCCAACCTGAGACAGAATGACCACACTTCGAAAAGAAAAAGAACACCGGGCTTGAGACCTCACATGTGGATCCTAAACTAGCAATCTTTGGAACAGTTCAAGATGCAATCCATCACCCTTTGGATTCAATTCATCATCTTTCTTCATGCGGGTCGCTGTAGTTGGCCGGACAAATGGAATTTGCAGCAATCTCCGCAGCTTTCAGTTTCAGTTTCAGTTAGCAAAGCTTCTGGGCCATGGCATTTGCAGAGCTCTCAGAAAGGCAAGAAGCGATGCCAAGTTTTACATTTTCCTTCCTGGAAAAAGTTCGGCTTTGGCTTGACGTTTTTTTTTTTTTAACCTTTTGTTTGGGTATAAACTGAGGTCACTTACTTTAGTGGCATTGCAGGCCTACGGTTGAATTTTACCACGCTTGGTATGAAGCATCTTTGCAAGTTTCAGGTACAGATTTGACACCTGCCCAGAGCCTACTTGTGCTGCACAGAGCCATCACTACAGTATTTTTTTTTGGCGATTTTGGAACTTGTCAAACTCGGTCTCCCAAACCAACTTAGGCTCAAAGAAGTCAGCCAAGTCGACTTGGTAGGCAGCGGCAGCTGGAACCCTAGTTTGACGAAGTGATTCCTTTAGCAACAACATGTGGTGTTGAAATATCTTGAGAGTTTCGGTGGGTACTGTGACCTTGAGCATCCTTTTACAACCTTTTTAATTGTGGCAAGATCTTGTTTTATCCTTGTACGAGAGTGTATGAAATTTCTTGTGCGCTTAGTTTCACCACACTTTTATGATGGTGCGTAGCAGGCGCTCGGCAAACTTCTCAGGTATGAGCCCAGCAATGCTTGCGTGGGTTTTAGCCTCAGGTCATTTGGCAACTTCCCGAAATGATTTTGCGATTCTTGGGATTTGAGTGGCAATTTTTTAGTTCCAAAGGTGCTTTTTTGGGGCTCACCGGCATTCTGTTGGTAGCTGAGTAGAGCTTTTTTTTCAGAGATTCGTTTCTTCACTTCTTTGTTTCTGCTGTTTTTCGAGGTCTTGTGCCCAACGTTCACGGGCGAGACCTGGATCCCTGAAGGCTGGCTCCCAGGTGCAGCTGGCGGCGCGACGGAGACGGCGTTCAGAGGAGGTGGACCCCTTCTTTGAGCCGAGGATTCTTGGCATTTGCATTTTCGGGATGTTGGAATGTGAACTTGGGTTGAGTATGGCAAACTCCTTCCCCATAGCAGAGTTTCTTGGAATGTTTTGGGATGGGACTTTGGGAGCCATGCTGATTTATGATGACTCACACCAATAATGGGTTAGGATTGAATGCATTGGAAGCTTGCTATCTGAAAGCAATTTGCGACTCACATGCAATGCTGCCACCGCCACATCTGTGAAGAGATAGAAAGGTCAAGTTGAAATCATATCTCGATCATTCTAGTCTTGTCCTGAGGAGAAGGAATGACGGTCTGGCACCGGGTGAGAGGCTTTTTGAACAAGTCTACAGGTGAGAAGCTCAGCTTTGTGTCACTATGAATTGTTAATCCCTTTAGGTCAGAGATATGCAGCAAGCAAACTTCAGTCTTTGGGAATCATTTGTCATCACCATCTAGGATTTGCAAGGTCAATGCTCCTGATTCGGACCTTTTACCTCTTCCTTGTGAGGCCTAGTATGAGAAAGGCAGACTTGCCTCCAGAAGACCTGGAAAGTGAGCAGGACCATGGATTTTGCAGAGCATTGATTTCGTGAAGCTTAGTACAAACGCTTTCACCAACGCTTTCTGTACAGGACGATTTCGATGATTTGCCTCAGGATCGGAACTCTCAAAAGAAAAAGAGGCGATCCTAGTAGGATGTTTTTTTCCCCCCGAGATGCGGTGGGTGGGATCATTTGTCACGATATTTTTTATTCCACTTCTACCTGCCTTTTTTGACGGCAGGGGCAAAGCAGGATGGTTGGCGGCTAATCAAGAGCTGAAGCAAGATCCTGCCTATGGAAAGAAGTGGATCCTGGACCCTGTTTTCGTGTTCAGACATCCAACGATATCTCCATTCCTCGCCCTCTTTGCCAGAAATTTCTGGGGAGTTTTGTCGAATCTTTGATCTTCCGAAGGATCCAAATAAGAGCGGCCCAAAGAAGAAGCGGTGGGCAGTGGGAGAGGTGGTAGATGAAATCCAGGACCCTCGACAGCTTTAGTGCGCTTGAAGTGCCGTTGCTTTTGGATGTGCTTTGACTTGATTGTGGGATATGCTGTGCAAGGGAACTGACCATCAGAAATGATATCAAGTTGGATCATGTAAAGTGTAAGGTATTGGGTAATATTTGGTATTTGTACAGACTTGCAACATGCCAGGATATCGACAAGAATGCGGCCCGCTTGCGGACCATGTGCCTCTCAGTTCTTGTTTCTCTCTTTCATGGAAGGGTTGGAAGCTCGATCATTTGCAGATGATAAGATTCCAGAGGTACAAGCGACCACGGTTCAATTGGAAGGAAGCAAAGAAGGACGCTCAGCCAGAAATTTGCAGCTTGAAACTAGACAATTTTTGGATTTTAGATACTGCTGGGAACTACATGACCACAGGATGATCTTCGCACCGAAGCGCTGTCCGGCAAGATGGCTGCGATTGGCGACGATGAGGTCGATGACTGAATAATTTCATTGATATTACATGTTAATTCTTATAAATCATCATGACAGTACACAATATAATTCGATATAGACCGCATTTTTTTTAATCATCATATATTATATTGACACAAACTCCGTATCTCAAGTTGCCTATTTTATGTAGCAGGTGTCCCAGTGTCATTCACACATACGCACCAGATATCACAAGATCACATGGAGGCTAACATGTTTTCTTCGCATGGAACCAGGTTTGGATCTCCAAATTCCTATCCCATTCTGGTGTGTGCTCACGGCGCCGAGTCAAAGAACTTGTGTTGCAAGGCGGACATCATATATCAGAAGCGAACTGGTTGACATCATTGGAACATTGTTGACGTTGAGATTGAAGTCACGGCTGAATTTTTCAATTTATGAACGCCATTTCCGAAGGTCGAATTACTGTCAATGATGAAGTCATCCAGGAGCTACATGCGTCGGAATTCTGAAGAAACATTTCTATTTTCCAAATGTTGCTTGCAGAAACAGTTTTATATGGCCTCGCGCAATGTGAGAACTTGGCATTTTCTCCCGAACATGTCTATTGGCTGCCTGCTCATGCTATGACCACAAAGGATCCGGTCTTGAAGCTAGATCCAAAGAAGGACAGCATCAGCAGATATGTCAGAACGGTGCAAAACTGCTTGAAGACATTTCAAGATAATCTTGCAATAACTTTTGAGTTGGAAGGACAAGGTTGCTGTTGATGGGAAGGTTCGCTTGTGCAGATGTGCTGGAAGAATCTGGGAAAGGTAATTGTGCAGCCCTGGCCATCAATGCGACCAGGTGCAGAACCTGCGCACCCTTGATGAGCTAGTGTGGGTGATGCTCTACAAACCCAAGGTGATGTTATCAACCTGTCAACTTGTGTCTAGACTCTAGAGCTCTAGAGTTCTTGTTGTTTTCTGGTATGGTCGCCCCTTTGATAATGACTGCCTTTCTTGTGGCAGGACGTGCTGACAACCTTGCAGGCGGGCAAACTGACTTTGGGTCAACCACGGAACGATGGCCTTCGTTAAGTCTTGGATGATGGCGTTAGCTAAGATACATCCTTTTGTTTGACTCCCCACTTTGGCTGAAGTGCGAACACAACTCTCTGTGCCCTTGGACACAGAGAGTGAGGGGGGAATGCCCTGCCACATTGCAATCATCAAATTGATTTGAGATTAGAAATGCTTCAAACAGGAGGATATTCGAATTCGAGAGGTTCCAAGCGTTTCTGTTATCTTCTGTTGACAGGACCCATCTGGCCGTAAGACTGTGGCAGATTTGGTGCCATTCGCAAAATCAAGGCGTTTGGTGCGTGAAGCTCAGTGCTTTTCCACCAAAGGAAGTCCCGAGCGTTGCGCGTGTTGCGCTTCTCCCTTAGAATCATCTTGCTGCCAAAGGCCAATTGGAAGACTGGAGAGAAATTCAACAGGTCAGGCACTTGGTTCCTCAACAAACGAGAGCGGAAAGACCACATCTTCTGTGTTCTACTGGACCACACTTGTACTGTATGTATGTTTGTATACTGGTAGCATCTGGTAGCTTTGTGGATATCGAGAATCACAAATCAAAGACGCCTATTCAGCACATGATTCAAGATTGCTCGGCCTGTCGATCTGAATTTGGACTTTCTTTTGGATGCTGTTCTACTGTAGGGCATTCATCCTTGCAACTGAGGCATCCTCCTTTTAACCAACGACTATGAATGGCATACAGTCCTGGTGCGACTCTGCTTCAGTTCGGGAACTGTTGGGAAGAGCCGCAAGTAATGTGCTGAAGCGGACGCGCACACACATGACATGCAAGAAGAAGATCGTAGAGTCTCACAAAGCTCGCATTTGCTTTCTTGGCAGACCCACCCACGCTATGAGATGCCAAAGCGCTACCGCGTAGGGATCCCAGTGCAGTGATTTCAATTCTCACAGTCTTCAAAAAGTGCAGCTGACAGACGTGGCAGATCCCATAAGATCCCGGCCAAGGTTGCAGTGTTCAATGGAGCACCAGACATGGAGCGGATGCAGGACACTGCGTTGAGTGCATGACATGCCTGGCATGCACGGCATGCAAGTTTGACCTGGCAGGCTCTTCAAAGAGGATTGCATTTGCCAGATGAAGGGAGACCATGCCTTCCTCTGGAAGAACTGGAGGCTGTGGGTGAATCTTTCAATTGATGGCCTAACTTAAGGGAGCTATGGAATCGAACTTCAAGTAGTTTGGCAAAGAAGGAGTGACTACAGGCCATGATTCCTTGCTGATAGGTGCTGCAAAATGACCGGAACACGGGCATGGCAACATTGGGTTTTGTCATGAGGGAAGGCAAGTGCGCACCCGAAGTTTCGACAAGCAGACAGGATGAATTGACGATTGAGCATACAGATTCAGTGTTTGCGTTGTTTGCACATTGTGGGACATCTTCATACTTGTCACAGGTACAGACAAATCCTTCGAATGTTTGAATACATTGGGCACCCCATCCGAGTGATGCTCTCATGTGGCGAAATCCGTCGCTCAACTGTTTTGAGTGGCAAGCCTGTGCAAATGGCCAAGGCCGTGAAGAGGACACAGCTACGGCCTTGGATTCCTCATGCACATCACTGACTGTTTGACTTTAATATGACTATGTATGACTGATCAATCAATGTCAATAAACTACAACTCTAAGACTCTGAGTGTTGCAAGTGGTTGCGCCTTCTTGAATTATACGCTCCACTTTGCATAGCCGATCTCAGGATTGGCTTGGTAAAACTCGATAAAGAGCTCCAGGCTGCGTCTTTTGAGTCGACAAGCATGACAAGCTGACAAGCTGCGTCTGGCAAGTTAGAGTGTCTAGTCGCAGCGAGTCGCAACGACAGGCTGGGCAGTATCGGATGCTGACTCCGAAAGAAATCCGCAGGCAAAAAATCTGCTTTGCTAAACGTAGCACTGACACCACTGACACCAGCTCTGAGTCAGATCTGCCTAGCACACTGTAGCATATATTGTGTAGATTTTTGTAGCATATGTAGGTTTTTTTGGCGTCATGTAGCACCATTTGACCATTTGCCATGTAGCACCGTGTGCATCTCATGGCATCCAAATGTCGTGCCATTCTGCCAGGCTGAAGGGTTCAACAATTCTCAAGAAGCCGGAGGGTGATCCAGTTGCAAGGTGCAGCAGCGTCATGATGTCATGTCTGGTTGCACCCAATCCACTGCAGCTGAAAACGAATGAACATGAGATTCTGTTGGTTTTTTCATTGTGCTCCAAATAATTACACTTTTGAATGTGGAAGAAGCAAGGTAGGCATGCTGCATGCTCATGATTTGGATGTCTGGATGCAAGCCAAACATGCACCCAGTATGGCTCCATTGTCAGGGCCAAGAAGGCAGAGAATGTATTCAGTGGTCAGGGTCACAGGATGCAACTCGTGGGTTTGAATTGGTGAGACTGCTTGCTGTGGTTTGAGTTGGTCCACTGATTTTCCCTTTTTACAATTGTGCTACTTTTCTTTTCTCAATGAGATATTTTCAACATTTTAATAACACCAATGACACTGGATTGGACCCGGGGGGGCTGATTCACTTGGTGCTGGACCAAGGCTCTGAAGAAGAAATGCAGTTCGATGAGATAGAAAGACCTTCGTCAAGGATCAATCTGCGGAAAGTTACAGTTTGCCACATTTGCATTTTGGAGACAGCTTCACACACGTGATGTATTGCAACAGGAGGGCTAGCAGGTTGCCTCGTGGACGAAGAGAGGCCCAAGCCAGACAAACCACTTGAAGTCCAGATCAAAAAGCCAAGAATGCTGGGAGGGACATACTACTACTCATAGATTTATAAAGATATCTCTACATTACATAACAAAACAGAAGGTATCCAACCGTTGACATGATTTCACCTTTGGAATCTCCGAGGCAGATGGGGGACGTGAATCTCGTGCGCGGGAAGCTTCTCTGCAGGACCAAATTTTCTGAGTTTGAAGAGATCAAGTTGCAATAGATCCCTGAACAACATCTTTTTGTTATGTCAGAGAGGACTTGCGTGCCCTCGATGCCAGCTTTGGAGAACAGTCTGCATGGCCCTCATTCCATTCAATGTTTTGCAGCATTGAAACAGAGTTGGACAGCCATGGCAGCCGAGGATCAAGATGAAGTGCAGGATCCACAAGATGACTGGGAGACTGATTGGGCCAGGAGCTTATTTGAAGCAGGTTGAAGCCAAGTGATGCTCCAGAACTCCTAACTAAAGTCATTTTTTTTTCTCGATCTCTATGTATACGGTAACCCGTATACTTATATATTCAGGAGGTAGCCATTCTATGATTTTTTTCTCTTTAGAATCAATGACTTCAAATGACTTTTGAGTGATTTGTTGTTGCTCAGTACTCATGTTGGATGATGCTCAGATTCAGCAGCTGGATGAGATGACCAGCAAGAGACCTTTGAAGCGTGGAAGTGAAGCTTTTGATGATTGATGATTTGGATTTGTTACCATTTGTTTGTTTGTTACGTTATGATCATAGTTGCATTGTACACAGTTGCGGGACTCGGCAACTGTGAAATTTGGACCAAAGTTTCACCCGATGCGTCCGAAACACACCGAGCGCAACAAGATGTAGTGCCAGGTAGCCCACCAGCGAATTGAAGCAATACACGTCGAATGATCTGAAAAACAGGGGCAGTGTATGCTTCCAAGTTGAGCGAATTCAGTAGAACATAGCCATGGCTTTTTCAGGTCCGTGACTATCATGGTGTTGCCTTGTTGCCCCATTTTTGCTTCGGCTCAAGCACGTGAACGCATCTTACGCCCTGACGACATTGCTGGAGTCACTTCAGAGGTTTGTCCCTTGTGCTTGCAGCCCATCAAATCTGTCAGATGTTCCAAAAGATTTCTGCATGTGAGTCAATCGAGGTGCTGCGAAAGTATGGCAGGAATGGGCAAATGCGGCTCTCTCGAAGAGGTCTATTTTTGCATCATGTTGCAATAATATGTTTCAAGTTTCATCATGAAATTCATTGAAATTCGCTGCGTGCAAATGACTCTGTTGGGCCCGAGAAAATGGGCCTCTCTGTGCTAGGAAGTCCAGTCGGAGGTATGGTTTCAAACAGTGCAGGTGAAACTGGAGGCGAGGTCTCTAGGTCATTGGGCATGGCAAGTTCCACAAACCCCCGGTGATTGTGGTGCAGTTGCATGCCGTTTGCAGCCACATTTCTACCCTAACGGGCCTCACACACACATAATGACTGATAATGACACGACATGACATGACTACATGACCATTTACAAAGACATTGTGTCGGTTTTGACAGTATAAATGATGGACACGGAGCTTGACATCTTGCGAGGCTGATAAGCTCAAAAACGACTTGCAACAATCTGAGAAACGGCAGAAGCAGCTTCGAGCTCGCCACCAGGACCGGTGGCTCCTAGTGCAAGACAATGTAGAATAATTAGTAAACTACGAAGGAACGAGTGCAATGAAGTGACGGAAAGAATCATTTTTATATGAACAAAAAACGAGAATCTGAGAAGCCGGACTCCGCCTCCAAGGAATTCATCTTTGTTTGTCGCAGGAGCTGACAAGTGAAGCTGCCGAGGCATTGGACTACGGCTGACTATTCGGCTTTCATATTTTTGCAGGAAAGCCGTTAGGGTAACATGAGCATATCATATCATGTCATGTCATGTCATAGTCTGCCATATCTTTCCATCCTGTCTTATCCTTTGTTCTTCCTCGGTCATGGATTTCAGGCGGCAACTTGCAGGGTGAAGATCGATGATTTGAACCAGCGTTTGAGATTCGCGTCATCCTCGCCATGTACTGTGAAATTGTGTGTCGTGTGTTGCATTACCTTGCAATACCTGCCTGCCACCTGGAAGAACTTCTGGAGGGTACAACTGAAATCTGTTCAGTCGCTCTTATGTAGTCAGTCTTTGGAAAGGGATCTTGAATTTCCATGAAATTCCAAGCCTGACCCTCATCCTATCAGCTTGTGCCAGGCAGGAGCAACTTGCGTCAACCACCTCTCAGCTCCATGAGGCTTGGAAGTGGCAAGTCTAGCCAGTCAAGATTAATCACCTGGACTATGGTTTTTTCCTTCGGATTTTACATCACAGCATTACCCGGCCCATTGCAGTGAATTAGGATGTGTAGTACGTTCCAAGTGTTACCAAACTTGTTTCCTTTTGCTAAAGAGGAAGATGTAAACGTCTCGTCGCTGAAAGCAATGCTACCAGGTGCAGCGTGCAACCCTGGAAGCTCACCGTGCAGAAGATCCAATGGTCCCAGCCTTGTGTTGAAAAGTGTGTATTTGAAGCCATGCTTCGTGAGTGCTAAAGTAGTCTCTTGATAAGAATGGTGTTTTTCTCTTTGAGTAGCCTCATGATGCCCACCAAATCTTATGTTGCAAGCCACCTCAACAATCGTTAACATGCAGAGATAATCAAGCCTGGGTTGCAAAGATTGATCACAATGGACTTTGATAAGTCGCATCCCAAGCAATCAACCACGAAACTTTTCCACAAGGTTCACTACTCTGTATGACATCGGGGGTAGCTAGTGACATGACAGTGGGAAGTGTAAGATCTCTGTTGATATTGATGACACGCATATGCCAGCATCAGCGTTTCGACTGCCCAGACCGTAAGTCTCCGTGGTGAACTGCATGGCATCTCTCAGCGAAACATGAAATTGCAAGCTCTGCGACAGTCCTTGGCTGGGATGCCAAGTTCTGTGATGTTTGTTGTTGGCCTTTATTTTGCTAATGCCCTTCCTACACGGAGTTCAATGTTTGCTTCCAAAATGACATGGCGATGTGGTGATGTGGTGCGCTTTCCTGGAATGAAGGTGCAGCAACTGGAGAATGAAGAGAAACAGGATGAGATTTCAACCGAGAAGGAGAAGGATTTCAAGGCACCATGGAGCCACGAGGGGACCACAGATGGACATTTGAGATGTGTGACTCATTGACATGCAAGCAGGCAAGTCACTTGAATGCCAGACCAGTTTTTAGGGTGAAGATATCGCTGATGGTCCATGAATATGGCCTGATTGAGCTGTTGTACCTCTGGGTGGATAGTTGTATAAGGGGTGTGTGTGGATATTTTTGTCCACAACATTGTCACTCCTTGCATCCTTGCACGATCCTTTCGAATGTGTGTCCAGGAGACACCAAGCGGTAGCCTCAGCTATATCATGGTCCCATCCAGCATTTCAGTCACTCCGATGCCCTGAAAGTCGCTGAACAGATAGACCTGCAGTTTGATGCGTTTCGATCATCTTGTTTCACACGAGGTGATCCCAAAAAGGAGCCTCTTGCAGACATTGCTACTCAGGCTGCAGGCGTGTGGAGCAACCTTCCTTTGTCAAGCAATTTAAGAGTCGAAGCATTTGAAAAACATTTCGGTTATTCGTGCTGATGTCGAGATGAATCTGAAGTAAGAATCTGAATGCATGAATAGATCCTTGGTCATCTTCGGGGCAGTGTTGCTAGCATCACAAAGTTATGTTTGGTTGCCAAACGCACTCAAGAGGTCTAGGATCAGCTTCTGTTTATCTAACTAACTGCTAGTTGTTTGCGCAGATCTTGAGATTGAGACTGAGAAGTTGAAGAAAATTGGTGCCAGCGCAGAAGAAAAGAAAAATCAACACTTGGCCTCATTCTCAGCATTTAGCTGTCAGCGGAGACCGCTTTTTGGTCAAACAGAAGCTGAGTTTTGGCGGTTCAAACAGGGCACACCAGGCAAATGGTGCCGAAAAAGGATGCTTCCAGAATGTTCCAGACAACGTCTCAATGAATGCATCTCATTACATGAAAGATTTTGCAATCTTTGTCCCAGTGCATGTTGTTGCAAGCACATTCCGAATGAAACTGTTTATTGGCCGTCCCAATGCGCCCAAGACGCAGCTCCACAGATCTCAGGCAAATGAGAAGCTGTTGCGGCAGCAGCTTGCTGACAGCATTCCCAACGCACTTGGATCAATCTGGATCAGTTGACTTTTTGGGTAGCTGGCAGCGAGGGTTTGCTAATGAAGTGCAACTCCCGCAAGTCCAATCATCAATCTGCACGGACGCCAGGTGACCAGAAGCTGCAAGAAGCCCTGAACCTGAAACAGGCATGCATGGTTGCCGAAGAGTGATCATGTTACGTAACCAGAATACGTAACCCAGCCACAGGCCAACAGCGTTGCGAACATGAAGGATTTGGAGAGCCAGAGTCGGGCCAAACAGGAGGCGGATGTTCGGAGGATGGTATCATTGATAGCCGGTGATAGCTATAGATTCTGAGGCTAATACAATCTGTGAGTAGTCAGTGATAGGCTATATATATAATGTATGGATAATTGCCTCATACGTTTGGATACCTGTGAGATCCGGTAAGTCTGTGATCCATGTAGAGTTCGGTGGACGAAAGTCGAGGTGATTGATGCGGTGCAAACTGATGCTGCCCGACTTTTGTAGCCATCTCAAGTGCGGGGATTGTTTGGAATATGTTGGAATGATACCTTTGCTGTGGAAATCAACAGTGGGATGTGGAAAAGCGAGGCTGGAGCTCAAAGCGTGGCAAAAGGAAGACGATGCAACCGAAGCGAAGATCAAGGACCTCAATTGACGGTAAAAAAAAGGTAGGACTCGACGATTTCAATGTATTTTGGATTTTTGGGATATTTTGGGTGTACTTTGACCCCACCCCAAAGCGTTCAACATCACCAGAGTCCCTGTGGAGAATCTTTCTTTTTTGTCGGCAGGAGCTTACGAGTCCTGGCCTTGGTGTTTAGTTTATATCCATTGGTCCATTCCTGTGTTCTTAACGATGCTCAACTTTTGCGTGTAATTCTTCCGCGTCAATCGCAGAATTCATTGGTTCCATGCGCTGGATGTGCTGATGTACCTCAGGCTCTTGCGACAGATGGCAGCGCACCGAAAAGCAGCACAAGAAGGCTATTGCGTGACAGCCTAAATGCGGAAAGACTCAAAGATGGCACAACTATGGAAAAGACAAAGAAAGACTGAAAGACTCTGGACTCATTATTCGACGACAGACTTGCTTGAATTTCACCAGGTGAAACCATGTCAAACCATGTCACAATTTTGCTTTTCAGAGTCTGCAGATTGCAAAAAATGCTGAATTTTTGGGCCCAAGGCGCTTGCAATCTGAGCTGGAGACCTTCTCAGATCTTGGTTGGACAGAATGAAACAGTGAAACTTTCAGTGCAACTCTTGATAAACATTGGGAAACATTTGGGAAGCCTCTTGAGCTCCACTTGTTTTAGGAAGTTCATTTTAGAGCTTTTTGAGTCAGAAGCTTGACAAGAATTTAGATGCTTTGTTTGAAATGACGGTCTTGATCCTGTAGGAAAGTATCTCGGAGACCGTCGACACCATGCATCAGCATCGAGAACGGTCAGTGGAAGAAGCTGCAAGGCTCAGTTGTGAGGCCCATTACGACCTTAACGGTCCAAGTTGAAGCTTCTAGGCATCGCAACATGGCAGTGTGTGCTGGATTGGCAAGCATTGTTGCCGGGGCCAGTGGCTCAGTTTTAACCACAAAGTTGACCACCATTGACAGCCTTTGACCGGGAAAATATGTTCAAGTTCAAGTATCCTTGGTGAATTGCAGAGTGAGAGAGTTTTATAAGCATTCATAGAGTTTAGTCTGTCAATGAGATTTATCCAGAAATCTGTATAGCTGGTACATGGGAATAATGATATTCAAGCAGCATGTTTTTATAGCAGTGTGTAGATTCTGTCGATTCGATTAGATGATGAAGGCATCAAGCTGTACTGTGTGCACTTCTGACATCACTGTGCTAAGGCTAGTATGCTATTGGCCATATTGCCAGGCCATGAATTGTGAGGCTCGTGAATTCCTGGCCATAGATTTTAGTTCTCTTCATACATCGTCTACGAAATCTTTGGACTCCTTTCAAGACATGCAGACCCTCGCCACCAGGATGGACCTCAGCTCCTAGTGATTTGCTTTCATAGATCTCAACTGGGATGATGGGATGATGGGATGACAGATCCCCAAGACTTGTACACTACGTTGCTGTGATGCCTTGGGATTTCTGGTATCGAGCACTGAGGCCAAAGTGGCCATTATCAATAGAATTCAATAGATGTGATGCTTTGCAAGAAGCATCACAAAGAATGCATGGCCCAGCTGCCCAACTGCATGTTTGTCCCCTTCTATGCTGTACAGTGCGCAATGGATCAGCCTGTGTTGATAGGTTGTATCTTGATTATCTTCATTAAATTCCATAGTTTGCTGATTGCTAGCCAAGTTTGACATTACTTATTGCAAAAGTTGCACGATTTGAGGCAAAAAAGACTTTGGTTGCGGTTAAAACAACGATACACAACAAACCACTTGGATTCACCAGAACCTGCTTGGTCTCAGATTGCATTGCCGAGCTGTCCATGGGTAGAGAAAGCTTCGGGTTTTGGATGTGCACTCCGTGTATCTTCTTCTTGCTTCAGTCCAGATAGGCCCATATTCATGATCTAAGTGGCATTTTGCAGACAAGCCATTCAGCAAGGCAAGCTACACTT
Organism: Breviolum minutum Mf 1.05b.01; assembly: GCA_000507305.1. Classification (NCBI taxonomy): domain Eukaryota; class Dinophyceae; order Suessiales; family Symbiodiniaceae; genus Breviolum; species Breviolum minutum. The sequence continues at coordinate 26,856 of DF242606.1, forward strand.
CCACTGTAGAAGCGAAATATACAGAACTTCACCCCGTTTGAACAGGGTGCTTTGAGAAGATCATGTTGTCATTCCGGTGCACTCTTTGCCAATATCATAGTGCTGCGTATAGCTGCATAGATTTACCGTGCTGAAACTTAACCAGACTGCCTTCCAGAAGAACTCATTGTGATTAAATGGCTCATTAAACGTCCCCATTCAATGTCCCATTTGCCATGGCAACCTTTAAGCAGCTTGTGCATCCTGACTTGGTCTGTGGCCTTCAGAGCCTAGGCATTTCTGCACCCAACAGCATCCAAGCCAAAGCCATTCCTTTAGGACTCAGTGGCCGGGATGTGTTGGTTTGTGCTCAAACCGGCTCGGGGAAAACCTTCACTTTCTTGTTGCCCATTCTTCAACGACTCATGGAATTTTCGAACACTGAGGGTACAGTAAGTGCTGTGATCCTTGCACCGACCCATCAGCTGGCTCAACAAGTTGCGACAGTGGCGAGGGGTTTGTTGAAGCGATCAAAGAAAGCACAGCAAATTCAGCTCCACTCAGATGGTGGAGACCAGGGAGCTGTGACAGCAGTTGGGTGTCACTTGTTTGTCGGAACTCCAACAATGCTTTCCAAAGAGATACTTTTGCCGGGTTCGGATTCAAATATTCACATGCTGGCGATCGACGAGGCGGATTTGTTGTTGTGTGAGAGCCAGGTGCATGAGTCTTATTTGGACCTTCTTAATCAAAGGCGTGCAGCTGAAGAGATTCTGACACGAGCAAAATCGGTGCAACTGTTTCTGGCCATGGCTCACTTAACTGATCAACGGGAAGAGGAGTTGCTGGCACGATTTCCACGCATTCAGCAGGTTGGCCATACTGGAGTCCTGGTTCCAACTTTGAGACAATGTTTCCATTATTTCAAAGGCGGTGAAGATGCAAAGATAGCAAAACTATTGTGGATTTTGGCTGAAGCGGAGAAGGAAGAATTGGAAGATCAAAGTGGCGCGACGTTGATTTTCGCATCATCCCCTTCGAAGGTTGATCATCTTCAAACTCTTCTTGCAAGTGAAAGGCCCGAACTGAAGATTTTGAGGCTACATGAAGAGTGCGCAGACACTGATGTCTCAGAGTGTTTTCGTACTGGTGCTGCGCAAGTGCTTGTGGCTACTGATATGTCTGTGAGAGGTCTCGATTTTCCACTTATCCGTCATGTGATTCTTTATGATGTCCCTGTTGATTCGACGGCCTTTGTCCACTGTGCTGGCCGAACGGCACGTTCAGGTAATACAGGCCTCGTTACATGCATCGTTGAAGCTGGAAATGCACAACAAACCAATTTCGACGGTAAAGCCATACATTCCCTGGCAGATGGCCCTCAATTATGCTTCCAAAAATATAATATATAATTTATAATTATTAAAATCAAAATTATTAGCCAAAATAATATTATTTTATTCTTAAATCTTCTTAATATATTTTTATATCTAAAAAAAAATATTACTCTTGAAATTATTTTTAATAAATAATTTTTATTTGTTATTTTATTCTATATATTTTTATTATTTTAAATGAATAAAAATATATAAATAATATATTATCTTAGATATTTTAAAATTATATATATATATACAGGGTAGCGCCTATTAGCTGCCGATTCGGGAGATTTGTTGCAATTGACTAGGAATTTGTGGATAGCTGAGAAAAAGAATTTTATATAATACTGGATATAATAAATATATATATATATATTACGGTTTGGGTCGATTAGGCAAAACTCTTTTAACGAGGAAAAAAATCTGCTCCAAAAAAAAATAACAGAATAAATAAAAACCTTAAATCAAGAGTCCAGGCATAAAACCCCCGTCCTACCTATAACCCAACCTCGCTCAGCAAGGCAAGGGGGTTTCAGAGGCCGTGGCTCCAAAAGGAAATCCCAACCAAATTTTATTCCGTAATAATGACATCCTTTGCCCTTACACACATGGTCGGCGCCGCGCGAAATTAACCTAAATTTCTCCGGAAATTGGGCCCCAATTTCTAGAACACGGGGCTGGAAATCGAGCCCCGATTTCCGGCAAAACCCTTCCGCCGGAAATCGGTGCCCAATTTGGGCCGCTCGTGGCGGGAATCGAGCCTGCAGCCTTTCGGTTGCAAGCTTGTACGCCCTCCAAGTAGGTCAAATTCAGGTGGCCAGCACGGCCATATATCTCGACCAAATCCAAAATCCAAACGGGCGGCCCGTTTGGATTTTGGATTTTGGATTTTGGATTTTGGATTTCGGATTTTGGATTTTGGATTTTGGATTTCGGATTTTGGATTTTGGATTTCGGATTTTGGATTTTGGATTTTGGATTTCGGATTTTGGATTTTGGATCAGTTTAGTCTTCGTTCTNTTATCAACATTAATTTTAATATTTTATTATAAATATAAAATTTAATTAATATATTTTTAATATTAATCATTAAATAAAATAAATTATAATCCTAAAATATCTTATAAATATATATAATTATTTTTTATATTTGCGTATTAAATTAATCTTCTCATTTTAATTATATTTATATTTAAATAAATATCTAAATTATCTAAAAAAATATTAATATAATATATATATATTTTACAATATTTCTTAAATATAATTAGAGTAATTAAAATAAAATTATTAAAAAAAAATAAATAAAATATAAAATTTTTTAAATATTAATAGATCAAAATATTTTTTATTTCGTCCTAGGAATAATTAATTTTATATTCATAAAAATTAATATTATTAAATTGTCTCTCAATTTTATATAAAAAAATTATAAAATTTATATCCGATATATCCAAGAATAAAATATATATAAAATAAATGAAATAAACAATTATCTATATTTGATTATTATCAAATTAATTTAATTTTTCATCGCTAAGGATTTTTCCAGTGCTTGCTTCTTGTGAGCCTCGCTCGGATCGCAGCTCATCTTACTCATCTTTCTGATCCCTCCGGGATATCTCATCCACGTGTCAGCCTATGGACACGGGAGTTGTTCAATCAATCCCCCTTTGCAAAGAGATGCTACAACACAAATGTATGATTCAATCAATCACTGGATTGCTGCTTTGTATGTTGATAATTGTGCGTGGCATATTGGGGATGACAAATGGATGTGCACCATGATTTGTATCTGCGTGCGGTCCCACTTGCAAACGCCGCTGGGCCACCCACCCAGCTACCGATCCTGCTTTGGTCATGTGCCATTGCCATGATCCAAGCAGTCGTGCAAAACGTTAGATAGACTCTTTCCAAAACGACTTCACTATCAACCGCGGGTCCATCACCATTTCAAATTAATCGGAGACTATTCTCTGAAAACCCAATGAACTAGGCCACCAACAGTTGTCTGATGAAAGAATGGAAAGAATGGATGCCTCACTCAACAGCTTCAGCTGCTGAAGCAGGGTGAAACGGGTGCAAAAATTCTCCGGCCACGGGCCACATCCAATAGAAAACCATTCTTCAAGTTGCTGGCATACATAGATTTGTACACCTACAACATACCAACCATCATAATTGTTCATTACAGGCCTGCTTTGAAACCACATGTCGCACCCATGAAGTTGTATCATCAGTGTCTCACACACTCGCTCGTCGCACTGCGAAAATTTGCTATATGACCAGTTCATTGTCACTGGACTGTGTTGAGTTCTGTCAAAGGCCTCACTCAGTTTTCTTCTTCTTGGTTTTGTAAGGCTCGAAGTGATCCTTGTAGAACGCCCAGCACTTTGGCGCCTCCAAATGGACCAATGAACAGTACATCTGAACTTACTAAAGTTTCATGCCAGCATTCACTTGGTCAAGTTCAAGTACCTGCACCTAGAGGCACTTTGCACCAAGCCAATGGAATGCAACATGTAGCAAGGCTATCTTTCGTGACATGACATGAAAGAAATCGCGCCTCACGACGTTCCAACAACTTGTTGGCTGCAAGCATGACAATACCACGGCCAACCTTCCAAATTGCTGCCTGCCCCACGAGCACCTCAAACGCGCCATCTTTGCCCGTTGATATCCTTTTCATGGGTCTTGTCATGTCGCAAAATGACTTCGCCAACTTGGGTCATGTTTCTTCAATCTGAGGCTTAAACTTTGGCAAACATCCGAAATCCAAACACAACGATTTGGGGTTGGAACATTTTGGGGGCTACCAAGTGAAGAAGTCATAAAAAGCTAGTTCAAACTCCGAAATCCAAGCCGAATGTTTGGATTCTTGATTTGGAGCTCACATTCAGAAAGAGCACATGTCATTGTTGGGAGCTCAGCCAAGTACAGTATTTTGCCAGCCACTTTTACCAAGAAAAAAGGTTCAAACCATGGCATGTTCTAGGGCTCTGGGATAATGGGCACAGCACAGCAACTTAAACATCAAAAACAACAAAAAAGGTAGACAGTAGTATATAGATACGTTTTTCTTTTGTAATCCCTCTTGCATTTCACGGGGTGAGGCTTCTGTTGGGATTTCTTAGGACAACTCTGGGGGCCTGTGCCTCCAAAGCCCCTTTCAATAAAACTTCGCCCCACCCTTGCACAACTGGAAGCCAAATAAACCTTCACAAATGTTAGTACCTGTTCCGCTGTCTGGTCCATGGAAATGCGACAAGCATTGCTCCATATAAGATCGCCATTGGTATTGGCACTCCAAAAAAATGGTTTCCAAAACAGCATCAACCAAAGCAAATAGTACATAAATCGATTTCATAAAACTGCAGCCTCTACAGCTCTACCTTTCACTAAAAACCTTCCTGTCAATCCTGTCATGCTATGTTCTTTGCCACCAGATATGTCCCGCATGGGTCTAAGTTCACCCTTGTGTGCGCATGCTTTCCTTGGGGTTGACAGCTCTCAAATATCTCAACACCCACAGTTTATAACCGGTTCATATCGGCTGCGAACTGACTTTTGGATACCTTTCTTGGGTAATTTTTGCGCTTTACGTCGCTCTACTACCACCACAACATCAGTTTGGATGAACTGATAACAAAGCCCGCCCAGTCATAGCAGGGTTTTTCCGTATCTCTAAGGCGCAAAGACCACAAGCCCACCCAGAATTGCATTTCCTTGGGCAGCAGCACATGAGGATACACCATGATGCAGGTGACAAATGACAACAAGTACAAGGAACTGACGCACTTACCAGCTGACTTTGCTTAAATACAAAATCTTGTGATGCACTGATTCTTTCAGGCTGAGGTTCGAATGCCTGCCATCACTGCAAGAGCAAAGTGGCACCAGCTTTCCGGTTCAAGAAAGCCCTCGAAGGATACATAGGCTCTGAACAAGAGGAGCCCAAGCACCAGCAGCATCCAGGATGGCTTTTGCCACCTGAAGAACTCGCGTACTGTTAGAGCATATGGGAGGATGGTCCTTTTGTAGGCGTCTACCTGGAGCGGTCAGGCCATGATCCCAACATCTCAACCAAACTTGATGCTGCTTCTGAGTTTTCCGGATAACTCCCTCTGAGAAGACAAATTGATTCCCTTGCAACACGTGCGCACAGGCATCATGCAAACGCATTTTCCGTTTATCTGATAGCAGAATCTAGCTGGCGTGCATGTAGTTGCAAGCGGGCAGATTGTTGTTGAACTAATTGTAACTCAAGAGTAATTACAATGCAAGCATGAAACGCATGAAACATATTGAAACATTCCTGGCCTCCAGCTGAAGAGAGGCCACCAAACTCAAGACTGTACGTGGCACAAACATCCGAGGGATTGCTGGAACGGATGGTCGGATGGAAACATCCCAGCTTTCGTAGATGCCAAACCTCGGAACATCTCAGACAGAAGAATGCTATACGGTGCTTGCTGGACATATTAACTGGGTGCTTGCTGAACCTGAACTGCGGAAAATCATGCTTGCCTGGCTATTCTTCCTGAGGCCCTACATTCCGACTTATCCAACTTAAATTGCACCAAGAGTCTCTTCTTTGAGGTCTGCGGCCTTCTCATCGAACTCATCAAACTGCACATGAATCCTTAGAAACGTCAATGCAGGGCATCCATTTGGACAAAACAAATCGTGCGGGTAAACATAGCATCATTTTTGCGGCCACATGACTGGTGACGAAGAGGATGGTTCTCCGCCACATTCTTGTTCTCATCGATTTTTGTGACTGTGCCTCTGCGTCGATCATGAACACGAACCAAAGAGTGAACTTCCAAATGGCTTTGTCCTGGCATAGGGCGTGACAGCATCCATCGGTCCCGCAACTGATTCGGTCAATCAAGTCTCATTTTATATCTTATCTAAAATAAAACAATAACCTGAATTGAATTCAGATGCATCTAGAGGCGCTTGAAAAATACTTTTGAGAACCACGTACCGATGTTCTCTGCAAGACATAGTTTGCTTGCTCTCAGCTTGTCCTGATGGGAATTCCAGGAACCACAAGTCGCGAAGAGCCTCCAAGCGACTCTGCTGCGAACTTGGAGTGCGATTTTAAAATCCAAATATAATCAGGTTTCATGCGGCTTTATGTTTCCGACGTGATCTGCGAGACAAGCGCACTTACATGCCACCGCCATTCTGTTCACTTCATATATCCACAACGCACCGCATGCGCTGAGGTAATTCTGAGACGATGTTTCTTTCCAACTGCTCTTTATTTTCGGACATGTACAATCTACAAATTGAAACGATTCAAATATGTATGTATGTATGTATGTATGTATGTATGTATGTATGTATGTATGTATGTATGTATGTATGTATGTATGTATGTATGTATGTATGTATGTATGTATGTATGTATGTATGTATGTATGTATGTATGTATGTATGTATGTATGTATGTATGTATGCAGCATGTATATAGATGATATATGCATGCATGCATGAGTGCAATGTATGTATGTACGTTTGTCAAAAAAATTCACATAGATACGTATATATATATATATTTTGTATATATAAATCACAACAACAAGTATTAACAACAAATGAATACAAATGATGATAATTGGATTCACATAGATTCAAAGCGACGTGGACTCCTGGACATTTTGATAAGGGGATATAAGCGAATATACCACCATAGCCTTCAGGAGCTCATCGAAAGTCACAGACAGTTGGCCATCTCCCTGAACAATTGTCCCCGAGAAATGCATCAAATCCTGCGAGCGAGACACAAAGCAAAGACTCAACCGGAGATAAACAAAAGGGTTTATGCTTGACTTTCTCTGACGTGTGATCCTAGTGCAGTTGAGGACTGCCAGTTGGCAAATGGTGCCACTAAAATCCTGGCCATGCCTAACAAAACCCAATTAGGAGTTGAAGCAATGACCGGCATAAGCCTATACCAGTGCATAAGCTATAGCAAAATATTGCACAACATTGTGAGGGTTGAAAATTGTCAATTGTCCAAAACAACCAACATGCTCAACTCAACAGTTGCTTTTGGGGAACATCTTCCGGCGGATCCAAACAACCGGAAAGGATGCTTTCCTGAGGCCCCGCGTTTGGTCCTGCATGCTGGTGATGTTGCCACTTCTGGATGCAATCATTCCTTTCGTCAAAGGTGCATGGCCAGGAATTCATGCTGCTCATCCATTTTGATGACTGGTGCTACCAAGCTTCTCATCAAATATGCCTGCATCTCATTGACATCGCGGCAACGGGCCACAAAGCGGAAACCCTCCTGGCACGTGGCAAAGGGGTGGATGTGCCGAGATTTTCAACGATGGCAATCATATCGAAATCAGCACGCAGTATCTTCAAGCTGCCTCGTTCAATGGGGCGTTCTGACCGTTTGTTGTCATAGGTAGCCGCCAGTCGTCGAACTTCAACCTTGGTGCAAGGCTTGGGCTCATAAAACTGGGCAAGTAAAACCAAGCAGAATCTACTAGGATGAAATTGAGCTGAGCAGCAACACAAGGATCATTGCCATCCACAAGTGGCACAAGGAGGCGAAAAGCATTGATGATTTCACGCCAGACCTGGTCACATTGCGAGTCAACCAGCGGCTTGTTGAACTTCTAGACATGGTGGGATGCTAGGAACTGGCAATCTCACTCATCCCCTTTAACAATGCCATCCAAGCATAGCCATCCAACAGAAATCAGAATCTGAATCAATTGAATCACCAAATGCAAACAAATACGGTAGAGTTATCCCCAATATGAGTCGTCGGGAGGTTTTTCAAGTGGCCTTTACACCTATCAACCCGTAGACCTTCCATCAGTCACTCCAGCAAAGTCTGCGACACTTGCAGCCAAAACACACAACTGCAATGAAAAGCAACCCTGAGACAATGATTGAGCGCCATGCCAAAACGTAGCCTGTCGCGGTGGGTGAATACGCAGATTCCTAGAAGATATTAGCTGATGACCTGCTGTCCCATCCCAACGGACAGACAACACTGATCTGTCGAGCTGCAAGCGAAGGCATACACTGCAAAAAGCATTTCGTCCACAATTTCGATCTTGAGGTCCAAAACATCATCCAACAACTCCTGGCATCATTGGCACACATGAACCGAAATGACCACCACAGTGCCATGTTGCCAGCATTCCGAAATTGTCAGGCTTCTAATGGCCAACTGTAGCCATGCCAAAAATACTGTCTGCCTTTTTCTGGAATCTTTTTTGCAGTCTCTGAGGAATGTTGACATCTATTAAGATTATATAGGAATTAGGACATATCTCACACTTCGCAAATGGGGTCCACATGGCCACATTACGACAAACGCAGCGTTCACGCCCCAATTGAGATCGAATCTTTGTCATCGTCCTGAACATCAAGCTTTGGCAGAAACTCTTCTTGGATGAAACTGGCCTTGGCTCTGTGACAATCGCTGAAGAGTGACGAGGCAAACTATTGGACCCTTAGACTAGTGCCAGCACAAAACAAAGTTGAGAAGTGCTTTTCATAATGTCAGAATCCAAAACCTTCAACCTTTGGAGCAAAATGCCCAAAACTAATACATAACAAATTAGGTTCCACTACAGCTGGTACTTTACAGGTGAGCATTTTACAAGTGTATGATTAGTGTATGCACAGGTACTATCCAACATCATCTATCAAAGTGTACGTAGTGTATATCGAAGAAATGCAAATACTATTCAATCATATATCTATCTCATAGCTACAGTAAGTATTATGCGGCGTCATTGTCGTGGCAGGTGCTGGAAGCAACGCTCCCTAAGCAACCAGCAGCTACCTTTGAATCTAAAGATCTAAAGTCCGACGGAAAGCATTGTCAAATGCACCATCGGAAAGGTAAGGCAAGGTGCAAATGACATGGCTGATGGCACCAGTGCTTTGGCAAACAAAGCAGTGTTTTCGCTCACAATCCTCACCAGCTTCAGCTTCACGTGAATCCTCAGTAATTGCGCACTGCCCAAACATCAAACTTCTTACTTTTCCAAAGTCTTGCTCTTAGCCAAGCATCTCTCCAGCATTAAATTGAGTGCCGGGTGGTGGACCGTCATCACCCAAATCCCTTTTGGGTGCCTAGGTTTGGGGAAGCTCGGTCTGCAAATGATGCGAGGCAAGACCTATCTGCGACCTATCTGCATACCAAGGTGCACCACGAAAGCGTTTGAACATACGATTTGCCACAGATTCTCTGATCACCTGGGCCTCCACTTTGTAAAGATCCACATTATCCTGGAAAAAATGGCAATCAGTGGCACAGAATTATCAACATGTATATCCTATCCCTATGCAATATAATAATGAATGCTGCTACTGTATGTATCCTATTCCGTCCTATTCGATATTGTTTATATACTACCAGTATTTCAGACTATCCGATCAAAGTTGGTGGTGGCAAGCACCCAAGGTCATGTCACCGTGAGGACGACACAGGAAGAAGGTAGCCCTAAGACAGACCCTCATATTCTCCCTTATTTGCACTTTCGTAATAGTCCTAAATCAATTCAAGTCATTCAAACTTTTGGCATCTTCTGGCACTTGGGTCTGGACAGTCTGGCCCTTGGGCTGGCCTCGTTCTCGTTGCCCTTCTCGTTGGAGTTTTTTCGGCTTTTTCTCTTTGGTGACTTCTCCTCTGGCTCTTTCTTGTTCACTGGTGCTGTTGGCATAGGAGTGGCATTCCTTGGGTGATCGGGATTGGCATCATTGGCATTGTGTCACACCGCCCTGAGGTTCTGACTCTTCCTCACGTGCGATCATGTGTTCTGCATAGCGGTCTGAACCGTAGCCTTGCAAATTGCCAGGAAAGCGAAGTTCCAGCCATCCATCGATTTCCTAAAGATGTGGAGCACAGGTCAGGTGAGCGAATGGAATTGCAGTGTAGGGATGGGATTGAAACGTAGCAAAAACATGTCCAAATTCCAATATATATATATATGTATATAAATAAATATGGGAAGAACAGTCTTTACACGTGGGACCCCAAATTCTCAAGATAGCTCTAAACTACCCTCGGTCCAAAATCGCGGACTGGGAGAAACAACCACCCAACCACCCTCCTTTCAGCCCAGCGACTGTGTCGAAAGGAATGTCCCCAATGCAAAACTCCACAAAGCCAATGGGATCGATCAGTGTTGTATTGTCATTGGAGTCGGAATCATAGACATGCAATCGCACCATTGATCGGTCAGCGACAATGTCAACCATTCGCTTTTGATCCTGCCACTTTGGATTGCGATCATTACTGATACACCTGGTAGAGTACTTGAAGCAGTCGTCCACAAAGACCTTCACAAAGCCATCAGGCTCATCTCCTGCCAACGGCTGTTCCAAGGAAAGCAATTAGTTTTAGACGCAGGAGACTGCAAGCACACAATAGAATGTAATTAGACCAAGGCATACATATATATATATATATAGTAGTGATAAGCCTTGCCTTACCCTTCGTATCATCCACCACCTCCCCCCACATCCCCATCAACTTTTCTCTTTTTTTTGAGCATGGGGATGCTAGTTTTTGAGCATCGTAAATGCCAATACCTTGATACATTTCTTTTGACTAACTAATGTATCAATGTTTTTTCTAACCTATTTTCCTATGAGAGACCTTGGGGTGGGGTTGAAAGACGGAAATATGGTGTTGCAGCATTTGCACATGCCCGCGCCTACATAGGATTCAAAGCCACTGGTGATGGAAGGGATCAGCTTGCGGGCTTCAACGATCTCCTGAGGTGCAAGTCCACTTGCGACTGGATTTTCACTTTAGATCCTTTCCTCTGGGGCGCAGAAAAAAAAACCAAACCGTCAGCCAGGTCAAACGTCAGCCAAATGTTCTGCTTTTGAGTCTGAATGAAACCGCTTCTTTCCGCTTTGCCTTCCTGATGCTTTATTTCATGCTGTCAAGTTGCCACTTGCAAACGGGCGAAAGGACTAAGGCTGTAGTATGCCTCAACCCCGATGGCTGCATTCCAAATTCAAAAGTTTTTTCTAGGGATTCGTGGCACAGGTGTCATCAAGCAGTCTACTCTATCATTCGCAGTAAGTTCATGTAAGTTCAGTTCCTATGTAAGGTCTGCTTATGCTACCTTGTAAGAAGAAACATGACAACATTTACCAAGTCAAACAAGTAAGGACGTGCCGGAGATGCAAAATCTGGGGAGTGCAGGCATCGCCACTTGTTCCTTTCAAAGTCCTCGCGTTCTGTAGCTGAGAAGAGGGAATGAATCAACGCGAGTCAACAAACAAACATCTGAAGCAAAGCGGACGACATCGATCTGGAAACTCCACGAAAGGCAAGCTAAGCAAAGGCATTTGTGATCATTTGTGCAATATTAATCACCAAACACATCTTGGGTTGCCTCGTATTTGCAATGTTGTGTCAGTTGCAGCAGGAGCTGCTGCGTTGTCCTCACCAAACTGGATCTTGTCGATAATCTTCTGTGTGTCCTGAAAATATCTCGAAACGTCACATTTCTCGAAACATGCCGTAGAGCAACGAATGTCTATAAATTTCTGAATGCTTTCAACTTGCAACTTTTGACTTTCAACGGCTACAATTCTATTCATTCACCAAAGCCTCATAACATCACCAACACCGTCCCATGATGGCCCGTGCCTTGTTTCTAGACTTTGCAATCAAGGGCTGCGATGGTTGGACAACCTCCGGTTCTTTACTGCTTGCACCTTCCTTGTCCGACAGGCAACGGCGTCACACAAAGGACTTCACCAATATTCATTATCCAAACTGTCGCTAGAGTCATCAACTCAACATGTCCCATTCATCCTAGTCGAAGGTCCCAGGCACCTCCATCAATCGCTCCCGTTCAGATTTATTTTCGCTTACCTGTGAGTTTGATGACTCCACAGTCCTGGCAGCCTCGGCACAAAAAGCAGAAATTTCAATAAAATTCACACAATCCCTGTCAGATCCTGTCAGTATTGCATTGTAATTTCGATCGAACATTTTGGCTTAAGCCTAGCTCTGATATTTTGCTCAAAGTATTTCTGGCATGGCTTTTGACATTGCACTTGGACTCACACAGGCTTGCTGTTGTTACCTCAGAACAGGCATGCTGCGAAGTGCTGCGACGCTGCGACTTGGGAAGCCCGTTGAGGCCCCGACACCCCATGACGCCTAGCCGCCTAGCAGCTTGTTGCCGGCAGTTCACCAACTGGACTCCCAGGCTGATGTCCCAGGTAGGCTGATGTCCCAGCTAGGCTGATTGAAAATGTGCCGCGGCGTTAAGAAAGAATGAGCAAGGAGAAAGAAGAGATCAATTTTGCGACTCATGGTCTTGCCTTTGTGAGCTATGTCCTACTAGACTTGCAAGTGCAATGCACAACCATCTGACAAACCTTGCTGACATGAAGAACCAAAAGTTTGGTAACCCTGAAAAAAGACTAGGCACGTGCAAGGACGGACCTGCTCGAGATTTTGTCTATAAGTTGGGATGGTCCTCCTCCCAGCAACAGTTGCAATTGAAGGTTATAGTTTATCGTATCAAGGGATCTCCTACGTACCAGAAAATGTCATCACCACCCACAACCACAACCACAACCACCAGCAGCAGGAACATCAACATCAACATCAACATCAACAACAACAACAACAACAACAACAACAACAACAACCACAACCACAACCACAACCACAACCACAACCACAACCACAACCACAACCACAACGACAACGACAACGACAACGACAACGACAACGACAACGACAACGACGACAACAAGGACGACAACAAGGACGACAAGGACAACAACGAGAACAACACGACAACCACAACAACAAAAGCAACGACAACGACAACAACAGCACTGCCACCCAAAGGTCCAAACAGCCACAACATGCCACAACACTAGCCTATGTACGGTGCACCAATTTCAGTAAATGCACAGGGATGCGGCAGCATGAACACCATTTTGAGGACACATTTCGCGGTATGTTCTTTCTCTTGGTTCGAGTTGCCTTCTGTTGGAGGTCACGCGGCTGGCCTCACAAAAAAAGGACTCAAAAAACCAAAAATCGTCTCCTCTCTAGCTTCAAAAATATTTCTGCTCAGCTTTTGACTTGCCGAAACCAACTCCTAAAGAAGTTCACAGTCATTTGCAAAACTTTGAGGCTTAGGAGTCGCAGGCTTTGAACGCACGAAAACTGAATGTAATATAATGTAATGATGGGAGAAGAACTCGCGTCACAACTAGCAGCAATGGCATGAATCCAACACATTGCCTTTCATGTTCCCATGGACCCGCTGCCCTTGCCTGGTACTTGCTGTACCTTAGCAAAGAAAAGACGGCAGCTTCATTTTGATTCCAACTGGCATAGTATGACATGAATGGGAATAAACGGTAACCCGGTAATAGACAACATGCATGTACAGTGACAGTCCTAGTAAGCATACAATGAAAATAATGTAATCACATGTAATCCTGCGATGATGATCGATAATACATAAGGACAGTAGTTTATATCTATGCCCAACACACTAAGCACAGTGGAACACGGTCCCCGTATTCATTCATACGTAGTGGGAAAGGAAGAAATCATGCCTGACAAAGCCATAACACATTGTCACAACGAAGTCTTTTGTGGCAAGCTGCTTGGTCGACTCCAGACTCACGGCCCCCGAAGCTGCCAAAAACACCATTAAATCTCTTCGAAGGGGCGGGCAGCAAGGGCTTCATCAAGTTGTTATGTCCCACAAGTGGGACCAATAGATATCAAAATGATTGGTGTCCAAAACGTGACGTGGGCATTGAAGAAAGTTCATTTCTGCGGTCAATGAAATGCACGAGAAGGAAGGGTTCCGGGCACCAACGGTGCCATACAGCACATGTCTGCCAAACAGCGGAAAGCCCGAAAGGACAGCTGCGCGCCAGCAACAAATTCGCTCAATCTTGGAGGAATAGGTGCTATGGGCAGGAACGCATCTGACGGCTTGGTTCGACAATCTAATGCCACCAGGCCACGAATATAACATCCAGATTTCTCGAAGTATTCTGCTAACACTTGGGACACAAGAACACCAAAGCTGTGACCACAAAGGATGACACCAGAATCACCAACTTCGGTTGGGCCTAAACGTTGAAGACAACAAGGGAAGAAGGAAAACGGACCAAGCTCGGCCACAAAATCCTCAATCGGAAACCATGACTTAAAGCGTCCTGGAAGAAATTGAGCAAAGCTTTTGCACATCATCACATCAGCACGTACACGAGCAGCACCATTTACAAAAATCATTCAAGGCCTGAACCACTTGCAATAAGGTCAGGCTCTACTAAGATTCTACCGTTTAGCTGTGATTACTTAACTTTTTGGTTACAACAACTTTTGAAAGCGTCGATCGCCTCACATGTCTCAAAAGCTTGCGGAGGTAACAAGAAATGAAGCAGCTAGGCTTGGCTGATTGGCTGTCATTTTGGGATCATTTTGAAGGCTGCAAAGCGACGCTCAGGACAAAGGAACAAACTTGGGGGGAGAATATTTGGTCAGATTCGTCAAAAATTCTATGATTGTCTGCCTACACATTCGAGCTCTAAATTGCTGGTTGCGAAAACACATGAAATCGACCTTTAGGACTTCAAGACAAATGTGTTGGAGTTTCTTGAGTCAGTTTCTTGATGTTTTTCTTTGCAAAGGTGCGCATTTGAATTTAAGTGTGCGGTTCACACCGAAAGAAACACACTCTTAAACTCTTAGTACACCTCAGTGACAGTGTGCATGTATGCGCCAAATAGCATTAAACTGGTGCATCCGTTCATACGGGTGAAGCATACTCAACAAAGTTGAAACATGGTCAATCCGGTTCAATTGGTATTTGATTTTACCTTGTTGGGACATTTCCAACCAAGCTCCTTTGTTCCAAGCTTTTCTTTCCCATGCTGGTGTAGGCGTTCCTACTGATCGGCTGGTCTAGCATGAATGAGATGATGAGGGCTTCAAGTCTCTTCACTGTGAAGTCACAGCTGCATTCAGCGCACTGAGCATCTTGGTGTTGCCATTTTTCAAACTATATTGGCTATGTTTATAAATTGCTTTGGGTGATGTACATCTGCAAGAGATGGCATCCATGGGACTGGGTGCGATGCAAACATTAAACACAGCTGGCATTACCGCTGCTGCAACTGAAGGCTTGCGAATGTTGAGAATGGGTGGTAGAAAGTGCAACTGCCCCCACAAAGATCTCGAAGGCTCAAATTCAATAAAAATACACATACAATTTGTACAAGTCCCAATGTACTTGCGAGACATCTTGCTGCTGGAAACTCATCTCCATCTACGATACAGCTTCGAACACAGCCGTAGTTGATGGTGCAGGGCCACCTTTCCATGGAATCGCGTCGCGAAGCAAAATGTCACGCAACACTGGGGGCAACGAATTTCCTGCTTCCCAGTACTACGTTGGAGCAAACTCGAATGTGCTGGGTGCCGCTTTGTGAATATGAACAGCGAATCTGGAAGCAAACTCTTGTAGTCTTGAAGATGGGCCCAACGAGAACCTGCAACATCTGTCCCAACTCATGTCTTTGTGGGACGGGATCTCCAACGAAAAAAGCTACTTCCCAATGATGCAAGCACGTCCCAATCATGGGTTTTGCAAAATGTCATGCGGTATGTATGTGGATGTATTTGGAGGCATGTGGATGCATGTGTGGCTAACAACATGGTAAGAGGCATGGGTTTGGCTTCCCGGAAAGGTGACCCTTCATGGCTATTGATTGACAAGCATTTGGCCCTCCGGGAGTTACCCGGCCCTTCAACTCTGGGCTCATGGTCATGCAGGCCACTCTGATTGTAAACTGCTGCAAGTAATAAAGTTGATAAACATCGGACTGTGATATTTCATGGGTTTTGACGTTTCTATCCGCTGTTGCATCTGCAACTATGTGACGCTCAGATCACAGGAGCGGCAAAGGTAAGCTTCTGAAACACATTCTCAAAAGAGAGACAAAAAGCATCCGCATCTGCATCCTTAATATTAGTCACCACGGAAATGCCTGAGGAAATGGCCTGCACCTTTTGAAAGCGACGGTGCGACATTCCAAGTACTCCAATCCTCATGCTATCTGGCGAGACGTGTAACCCAACGTTTTTTTTGTTCTGCAAAAACTGTTGAGTCCCCTTGGGTCTCAGTCCCAACAAACGCTGAGTTCCCATTTCATAAACATAAAGGCTGCTGTCAGTGTAAGTCGTACCTTTTGGAGTCACAACCAAGTCCTGCTGCCTATGTGTCAAGATGTCATCTGGGCTCGTGAGAGGTGAGCCTACAGTCCACATGCCGTGGAGTCAGAATCCTCGTCAACACGTGCTGAAAAGTGACATGTTGCCATCATATGGCCACTTGCCTAGCTTCGCAGTGCAAAAAGTTTGATGGAAAGGGTACTCAAACAGAGTTGTTCTCATGCTCTCAAGATTTCTCAAGGGCTTGATGTTGGACTCTTCCCTGCGCTCTTCGACTATGCTTGAATCGAGAAGCGGACTAAAGTTGGGAACACCTGCGTGGGAAGACCTGAACCAGAAGTTAGCTGTAACAAGAAACAGTCAGAAATAGCCCAACTTCTAGATTCTAGCATGTCCTGTAGCTTGACCCTTGCAATATTTCTGGAAGCTTTCTGAGATTTTGCTTACTTTGCACGTGTGGCTCGTGCCTAAGAGGTCTACAAGGCTGAAAGCAGGACGACGATGGTAAACTTTGGCAACAGCGAGGACAGTGAGTGAGCCCATTTACTTTTAAATCTGCTGGTGGAGTGAGAATCGTCAACCAACTTTGATGGAAAAGGTGCTCACATAGAGGTGCTGTCGAGGATGTCGAGGACTCCGTGTTGGACCCATCCTTGTGCTGTCTTGTTGCAGTGCTTGGAAGTCGAGAAACAAACAATTATCACGGAAAAGGAGGAGTTGTTGTCATCTCATGCCATGAGCGGGATCGCAAACATGACATGTTCTGGTTTGACTTTGCAACTTTGGGATTTTTTGCCTCACACATTCAAAGGCAGTGCGGTAACATATGTGCCGAGTCTTTCAAGACCACGTTTGCACAACAGCTTTGGAGCAATTGGATTGCAGCCGCCCGAGCACAATCTTCATTCCGAAAAAGCTTCGGGCGCGACAATTAGAATCACCTTATCCTTGCCCTTCCTGAGCTCCCAGCTCCCTCCGAGGCAGTGTCAAATTTGATGTTTTCTGCGCTGACGCCAGGAAGTGCCCAGTCGAATTTCACGGGCAAAATCAAAAGGCAGCTGTAACAAGCAACAATGAGAAATAACCCAACTTCTAGCATGTCCTGTAGCTTGCAATATTTCCGGAAGCTTTCTGATATTTTGATTACTTTGCGCATGCGGGTTCGGCCCAATAGGCAGAAAATAAATGATAATAGGATTGTCGTTCATGTCGCAAGCAGTGGTCGTATTACATCTTTTTGGACAGGCACCGAAGATCAAACGATGTCCAACAGAGACCTTTGTAAGCTGAAATTCTGGAGTTGTATTCAGTCTGATGAGACTGGGACCAATGGAGATGATGGAGACGATTGAAATGACCCGCGTCACGTCATTTGCCGCTGTTTTTCGAGTGGCTCATCCACACCCACACCCAAATCTCCAGGTTCAAAACGGGTCAAATGCAACCTTCTGCTTGATGCGAGGCCAGCATCGAGGAGGCACCAAAGTTAGTCCCCTGTTGACATGGCTTTCGAAACCGAAGCATAAGATTCCCGGAAGTCGAGCACGTCAAATGGTTTTTCCCGGCCAAGTTGTGGAAGTCATTATGTCTTACAATGACTGAAGGGTGTGGAGCACATATTTTATTGTTTTTCAAAATAGCTGACATGGCATCTCAACTTTATGCTTCGGATCTGGCTGGCTGACTCAAGAACAACTTGTTGGAAGAAGTGCGTGGGAAACTCACTTGGAGTTGCACTCTCCAGCATTATACAAAAGGATCCTCTCAGCTACAATCCAGAGAATTCAGGTTCTGCATTATATATAAAACCCTGAATGTTGAGGTCTGAAACTGAAAACCCTAATGGAGTTCTGGAAACCTTTCTAACCATGTTAGACCCCCACGGTCCCGGCAACCCGTCTAGAATGGTGGTGCACGTATCTTGTCAAAAAACTAGGCATGGGTGGATTCTCATATGAAAACAAACTAGTTTTGGCCTTGCAGTGTTCTTGGAGCACTCTTTGGTAGAAAAGGGTCCGAAAACAAAGTGCTGCAGGTTTTGCAACCTTCACTGAGGGTGCTCACACCAAAGGCCATACTTTGATCCCACAGTTCATTTCATTCTTGTTGCTTCGTGTTCCACACACAAAGGCCACAATTTCCTGGCTTGATGTGACGCTGAAAAACTAAAGTGGTTTAAAGGTTTATAACGGAATCGGCAGTAAAATGTTGACAGGCTCTGAAAACAAAGTCCCGGTACAGCAAAGAGGTGTACAATCATGGCCAGGGAGGGCCTACAATGATAGGTGTACCTGGCGGCCCTGGAGGACCCCGCATTCCCTGGTAGCTGCAGTGGTACAAATGGGGTATCAATGCTAGCTTAAGTCTAGTTGATAAAGGTGTGAAAGGCTGATGATGCTGATGGCTGTTCAAATTTTAGATGCATCTATATATCTGCGTGACGGCTTCCTGTTGAGGCACGGCCGGCACGCTAGACTTTGTAAATATCTATTCAGGACATTCTCTCCTCTCCGTCACCACTATTGACAAATCAGATTCTAATCCTATCCTTTTCACCTGGCTCTTAGCCTTTTGCCGCCATACTTTGTTCTCAAACTTGGCAATAGTTTAGAAACACCATTTAGAGGAGATGCTGGTGCAACCCCTAGTCCAGTCAAGAAATGCGAGAGCAAGGACCTAAAATGAGAACTCGACAGGCCCGCTTGATGAACAGATCTGATGAAGTCTCAACGGCTCGGCTGTGAGCTGTGTTGAAAACCTCGTGTGATTCTCTTCTAATCACATGGTCCTTCGCCAAAACCTTTCGCCACTCTTTCGCGAAACTATTTTTTTCTTTCGCGGGGATGAATTCCACAAAAACCTCTTTCGCGAGCTTTCTCGGCGGACCTTGCCATTTGATGAAGGAATCGCAAGCTTTCATTAAAGGCCCAACATTAAACACGTGGGACTTGATTTATCTACCTGACCCTAAGGTAGCAGTGTGTGAGGGAAGGGCTTGGTTTAGGTACCTCAGCTTTCGCGGATTTCGGGCAATATCTGATGCGGGGGGAACAACGTGTTAGTGTGCAAATTTGAAGATGCATTTACACAACATAACATGTAATTTCATTTCAAGACATATTACGTTGCTTTCGCGAGCTTTCGCGAGAGAACACTATTACAAACTCTTTCGCAAATCTTTCGCGGCCAGCATTTTAGCTTTCGCGGAGCCATCAGACATTAACTCCCTTACTACTCAATACGTGAGTGGTTTTCGTCGCTGCTTTCAATGCATGCTTTGGGGCCTTAACCAGAAATTGGGCTCGTTACGAACCATTCAATCTGATCCAAACCAACAGTATCCTTTTCACCGGGCTTGCCGCCATACTTTGTTCTCAAGCTTGGCAATAGCTTAGAAACACCATTTGCAACCCCTGTCCAGTCAAGAAATGCAGAGCAAGGGCCTAAAATGAGAACCCGACAGGCCCGCTTAATGAACGGATCTAATGAAGTCTCAACGGCTCGGCTTAGATGAAATGTCGTTCAATGTATGCCCATGAATTGGGCTTATTATGAACCTTTCAATTTGATCCGCTTGCTGAGTTCGTTCAACTGCCAACATCCAACCCACGCCAGACTTTGTAAATATTTATTCAGGACATTCTCTCCTCTCCGTCACCACTATTGACAAATCAGATTCTAGTCCTATCCTTTTCACCTGGCTCTTAGCCTTTTGCCGCCATACTTTGTTCTCAAACTTGGCAATAGCTTAGAAACACCATTTNCCAACATTCAACCCACGCCATTGTCACGGAAAGGTTCACAACGGGATTCATAGACATCTTCAAAAGAGTCCGAAGCTGGGGAATCAAGTCTCGAGAACGACCCAGGGCCGATTGACAGGTGAAAGCTGATCATTTGGATGACAACAGCCAAGGATGAGGGGCCCAAGTAAAGCAAATCTATGCTACCGCGGCTGGATCCGGTCACATTTTCATGCTTCAGCCGGCTGTACCTATAGATGACTTTGCAATCTTCGCCCTTGTCCGTTCATGGCACCATCAAGTTGACGCTCCATGATGCTTTCGTTTGAGTTGAGCTGAAAGGTTGATCACAAAATGCAAAGACAAATCATTGATCCATGTCCATGTCCACATCCAAGTGTCAACAAGATTCAACAAGTATGACTAAGCAGTTTGGGGGAAAGGTCTCCGTCAAACTGACACGAACTATTCCATGTTGATGTGTTTGCAACATTTGACCGCAATATTCTTGCATATTCTTGCTATGTCCTGTCATGCCAACTCTAAAAAATTGCACCCAAGACGATCATCCCGCAGGTCAAAAAGCAAGACACTTCACAGCTGCCCAAACCAGTAACACGAGAAATTACTATTGAAACACGACAAAAGCCTAAGCCGTGATTCAACCATGTCCAAAAGCTTTGAGAAATTCTCAGCTGGCGGTCCCTTTTTGTCACTTGGGTCGGATCAACACCCCAGGCTCTCCAAGCAGATTTGACTAACTCATTCAGGTCAGGTGGAGATGGGATCAACGCATCGCTTCTGCCCCACAACTGCCATTCTCTTCGTCGCGGCCTCAGAATCACCAAAGGATGCCAAGGCAATGACCCCAACATGTGACATGGAATTGATTTTGTCAACATTTTTTTGAAACCCTTGATCATCATGAAGTCATGGAGTATGGATCCGGGCATGAACTTGTTTGATGGGTTTCTGCTACTTGAAAGCTCAAAATGAGTTCCAAGCACATGCCGCGCCAGCTCAACTGGACGCCAAAGATGTGAGCCCTTCAGGACCAAATGCCACCTCAACCACTGCAGAAAGTATAGGTTTCCAAAGTGTGCCACGCTTTACATCAACACCTGTCTATAGTCTATAGTCTATATATATATATTATATGTGTGTGTATATATTATCTTCTGGCTCAGCCTCTTCAATGGCAAAATATCATGTCTAAGCACTGGGCGCGCTTTGGTTCGCCAAAAATCGAGGGATCCATCCGGCCATTTCTTTTAAGTTGGTGTTGTGGACCTGCCGTGTGATCTTGCACAGGTTGGTGACTATCGGAACAAAAGTTGGATCTCGTTGCATCTTAGCATCTTGTATATTTGTACTCATGTTTTGAATTCCAGCAAGGTAAGTTTGTTCCGCCTGTATCATCTTGATTCATTTTACATCTTGCGACACGTGACATGATATACAACAACGCTGGCTCGTCATGGATATAAACTTCTGAAGGGAGTTGGTGGTCTGAGAGGCTGACTGCAATCCACTTGAGGCTGGTGCAATACCTCGAAGGCAGTGCGACAGGGCTGATCATGCCCAGCCCTACCAGACTTTGCATATTTTCTCATCGCACGAGGTTTCTGGGATTTTCAGACTGCTTTCACTGAGTCTTTGCCCTGTCTTTGTCCCTTGATCTTTCACATTACACAGCTGTAGCCGAGGAGAAAACTGAAAGAGCACTGAAAACTCCGGCACAAATGCCTGCGGCAAACATGCAAAGATGCTACACATGCTACACCAAGGGCCAAAGGGAAAAATGAGTTGCGGAAGGAGGAATGCCGAGCATCTCTTTTGTGGACGTTTTTGGTGCCTCTAAAGGGTCGATGAAGATAAACTCAATGCTGCTGTCCAAGCAAGGAGCTTGCCTCATGAAATGTCGTTGAAGCATGTTCTTTTCATGTGAAGAAGGTGGAGTTGGACTTGTCAATTGTGTAACACGTCTTAAATGCTCCAAGAGGCAGCAAAAGTCCTGATGCTGTCCCATCCTTGGTTTTCTAAGGTCATTTTCCAACAATAAGTTTTCACATGCTTGAAAAGGAAAGCCAACAAAAAAAACTTCATTGAAACTTCCCAATCTAGTGATGTTGGATGAACCCGAGCCGGTTCAAAACCACTGAGATTTTGTCTCCACGATCTGTAGCATGTGGGAAAGGGGGAGCTTCAGCCACCACCACCGCGCGCACCGCTGCGAAGGGGTCCCCGGACCGGGCCTGGAACAAAAATTATGCAGCTTCCAGCCCACAAGAAACTACAGGAAAACCGAGGTTCTATATATCTATATATATCTCACTTAGTCATACTCAAGGCATGAGCCCCCATGCAATGTTTCACTGGTATTGCCACAGTCTCACTCCGCACCTCCTGAAGTAAAGCTTGCTGCGCTTCATGACCCTCCCATGCTGGAGGGGTCACCTTAAAAAAGGAACAGACATTTACGATGCCTGGACAGCCTTGCAACAAGAGACAACCGGCTCAAGCCAGCAATGTCTTTGAACTTCAAACCAAGCTGCCAGGATAGCATCTGCCCCTGCAGCCTCAAAAGATACAGCGGCTATGTGGACAGCTATGCGGACTTCCATGTCACAACTCCCCCGCCTTGAGATTTCTCGTCGCCTCTAATGCCCAATTTCGTTGCGCTTCCCAGGTCCATAGCAATGCCCGCGTGCCACGACCGGGCATCACTGCCATGCCGTGAGCCATCAAAGAGGCACTTCCTCCTGAAACGGTCGGCACAATAGTCTGCTGTCCGGTGCGAATTAGATCGATTGGATAATCATAGAACATCAACACCCTGTGAGCAAAATTGAGAAAAGACTTGAAGTGAATGAATTCATTTGTCATCAGTGCCGGTGTGATAAAATAAAACGACTATGGTACATTCTGGACATGACTGCATCCGAAGCCTCACCTGTGTGAGCGTAAAAGTCTCCTGCTACACTGACCTTACATTTTGAAGCTGCCAACTGAAAAAGATCAGTGAAGATTTCATGCTGGAAAGCTGAGATCATTTGGATGAAGGGCCATGCAATGGACCATCATTTGGATGAGGCTTAGACAGTGGAAGCAACGCACCATAAGACACGTCCCAAACGCAGCATACGACCAAGTTGGCCAACGGAAGGTGGTAGCATGGGACACTTGCAATGTTCAGGCTCCAAAGACTCAGCCTGCCGAGAAAAGGGAGTGGGCCCAAATTTTGACACCTTTCTGTTTAAAGTATAAGAATAGTATGACATGACTGTATAGTCATAAACAGCAACCACCTCTCTTGTCATTTTTTTTTTTCCAAGTGCAGACTGAGAAGTCTGAGCACCAAATCTCAGCCAGTAGGGACCAACAGTAGGTAAACACAGGTAAAACGTAATAAGTCGAACAAATTGTGTGTTGAGCGAGGCGTTAAAATTCACTACGGAACTGTACATCCGGCACATACAGTGCTACGATGTCCATTGAAAGGAGCAGATTAAATCAGGAAATTCGTATAGCACTCAGCGGGCAATCATGTAAACATTGATTTAACAACGCTTAGAGGGAACTAGCACAAGGACTGTATGGCAAATAATTTTTCAGCAACAACTTTGCATCCTGCCGGATGCGCATTCGGTGACGACAATTCGGTGACGAAACATTCGATGATGAAGGGGCCAAGGGATAGCAATATATGTAGAACAGATTTGATGTTTATGCAAATATACCCTGGCGCTCCCTTGCGTTTTGTATAATAACGTACGTATATTTTGTATAATAACGTAAGTGTATAGAAATATACCCTGGCGCTCTCTTGTCATGGTTTCAATAAAGGTACTTAGGCTTCAACCTCTGGCAGGCTATTGCAGCTGCAGGATTCATCTGCACAACGTCGTAACCATGATGCCCATGCCACGGATGAAGCTTTGGGCCTTGCTGAAAACTTGGGGATGTATACAGTGTATACTTTGAACATCTTTGAACAACGAACCGTTCAATGAGAAAAGCCACAAAAGTCACGACTTGGCAATGCGACCAGCAGAGTTAGTTCCCACAGCTTCCCATCAAGCCAGTCCCTTGTTTTGAGGCTCACACGAGCCAACCTTAGGAAGGTTTGTTGCAGCCTTTTCCAAGCTCAGTCGCCAAGCACGATGGCGGTGCTCAGCGTAGAATTGCCCCATCTCAGCCCGCAACCTCGGAATTACATCGAACATGTACGATGGTAGTTGTCCTGCTGTCAGCTCCCTTGCTCTCAACTGATACTCACTGTTTACAGAGTTTACAGTGCGACCGGCAGGACTTCATTAAAGTACGAGCAAGCACAATCACGCGAGCAGGCCAACCCAATATTTCGACTATTTTCGATTCATGATTCATTCCAACCAAACAGAACGTACATACTGGGGTGCCACATGGTACCACAAAAACATCATCAAGATGCATCAAGATCTCTTTTTGCCTAGGGCAAGCGCACCTGAAAAGCAACGCCTCCTCATCCTCTGAGAATGCCAGCAGGAATTTGCAAAGGAGCACTTTGGCTGCCTTTGCCATGTAAGTTGCCGTCTCGACATGTGAAGCGTTGAGCGCCGGCTGCTTCAGGCCCTACCCAAGGCTAGTGGTACAAGTGCTACAAATGGTACAACTACCATTGAAATCCATTGAAGGCAAACCATTGCGCGTTTAGAAGGAAAGACAACCAAAGCGAAGCGTGGCAGCATCGCAGCCATGTTGGTGGGGTTGTGCTGTCTTCCCTTCGCTACTCCCTGAAACTGTTTGCAGGTCACGGACACACACATGGGAGACACCAGCTCCAGCTTTTCTTGTGATTGTTGTGTGGATTTCATGTCTGAGTACGTCTCCTCTGACGTTTTAGTTTTAGCATGCTCTAATTCTATGATTCTTTGATCAATTCTGAGCAATCTTGTGGCGTCGCGTCAGAGCGGGCTTGAAATCTGACCATGGAGATCGACCGAAGTTCCTTGCACAACACATGTCTCTGTGATTCTTCGTGCTTCCGACTTTTTTTCTTATCAAAAGAGCGACAGGATGAGGTGCCAGCAACTTGTGGCGCTAATTTTGTGGATCTTCAGCTTCCAAGAATTCCAAGTCACCTGAGGTCTAGAACATCAGATTTGTAGAATCCATTGGATCTAGTTATACGGTATCTCGTCTACAGCATCAGTCCTGCAAGCTGAAATACGAAAGCAAAACGAGCTATACGATGCTATACGCCTCAAACCTCAACACCCCCTCACATTCCGAGATGGTAATCTCACTTTGAACTCCAAATGCGAAGGAAACAAAACAGTTCAAAGCTGCTTGAAAAAACAAACCGGTGGTTTTTAAATCGTGGAATTTAAGGATTTCCATGCGTTTCCACTAATTTTAGCATCGACTGGCGCTGCTCGCAATGAGGTGAAACATCGCCACTTCGAAACAACTGGCATGTCTTAGAATTGTCCAATTGCCACGACTTGGTCGCGTCGGATTCCAGTCACCACTTGATCGACTTGATCAATGCACAAAAAGAACCTGCTGATTTTTCAATATTTTTGATGACTTTTCTAATGCAGTGACTACAATAGTTTCTACAACAGAATGTGTATCTATTTCGCTCAAATGGCGACTGCGCCTGACCTGGAACCTTTAGAACCTTTGGATCGGGGACCAGGGAACTTCACAATGAATCAACGCTGCTGAAACATTGAAAGTTTTGCCGCTTGTGGGCTCAAGTTGCCATGCCGCCACTGCAACGAGATGATAGTATTATCCCGGTATTCCCCCATATCTGGGAGGCAGTACTTCGCGGCTTGGGTCAGCAAAATGGATCAAAATGGATCTAATCATTCTTTACGAAATGCTATTCAACTACAGCATCATTACGTTAGATTGAAGTCTGCAGGATCATCTCAGAAAGCAACAAACAACCTAGGACGTAGGTATTGAATAGTTGAAAAGAGGGACCAATACCTAAAGGAGGAGCTGCGCAAGTAAGCTGTGAAAGCTCTGGCTGGTGGTTGTCTAATCGTGCAAGCCTTCTCTTGCACCCGACCCAGCACAGCTCTCTGGGAATTTGGAAAATGAGCCGTGAAGCTGCGCAGTAAAAAGGCCGCTGACTTTGCTTCGACTTGACCAAGCTGGAGCGTCCTGCGCAGCGCTCACACTCCGGCACTCCAGTTGCTAACAATGTTGTCTTCATTTCGTTCGAACGTTTCCAAATAGCAGCAATGTATAATTCATTGTATCAGTTTGTCTTCGTGCATGACATGGACTCCTCCCTGCAGCCCCCCAAGTTGGCCATCTCCTCTTGGAGGATCAGTATCGACATACTTCAATGTCCAGCTTTTCGCCCTGGACCTGTTGAGATTGAAATATCAGGATCGAATCAAGATCCATGAAACCAGATTTCGGGATCATACAAGGCTCATGGAAAAGTCATTTTTTCCATGACTTGGATGACTTCCTAAGTTGCAAACTGCTGACATCTTCATCTTGGCCATCAGCTCCGCGGGATCTCAGAAGGGATGATGTGGTGGCACATGCGGCTCTGGCGGCTTCAAACATTTCAAAATTGGTGAATCTTCTCGGATTTGAAAAGTAAAAATCGGACGAAATGGGTGATTTGAGTCATTTTATTATATTCTTCTATGTCGTATCCAAAGAAAGTATGTCATTTCCATATATTGGCACATATGGCCATCTTTGAATGTTAGGCCGCTGACTTCCTTGGCAGCCATTGACTGTAATGACCCGGTCTCGCCGCTTGATTCCCATGCCTTCTCACTGACACGATCCAAAATCATCAGAGTTGAAGACCATTAGGAACGTCATGT
The DNA here is from genome assembly GCA_000507305.1 of Breviolum minutum Mf 1.05b.01. Lineage (NCBI taxonomy): Eukaryota > Dinophyceae > Suessiales > Symbiodiniaceae > Breviolum > Breviolum minutum. The sequence continues at coordinate 54,031 of DF242606.1, forward strand.
AACCAAAAGAAAGATAAATCAACACTGACAAAGCATGACAAGCAAATGTCACAACGGTTGTCATAACGAT
>DF242607.1:0-53140 GCA_000507305.1 Breviolum minutum Mf 1.05b.01
AGCACAAAAAAATAACGAAAATTGCAAAAATAAAAAACCTATAAATAAAATAAATTATTTCTAAATCGAAAATAAGCAGGCAAAAAATTAATTAAACATCTAATTATCAAAATAATTAAATTAATCATTCATTAATTTATCAATATCAGCATATTCATTATTATAAGTATAATCATAATTATCATCATTATTACGTTTCTCCTCGTCATCCATATCCTCATTATCATCATCATCATCATCATCATCATCGTCGTCGTCGTCGTCGTCATCGTCGTCGCCGCCGTCATCGTCGTCGTCGTCGTCGTCGTCATCATCATCATCATTATCATCAACATCAACGTCGTCATCATAATCGTCATCACTATCATTCATCTTCATCATCATCACCATCATCGTCATCATGTTCATCCGCACCATCATCATCATCATCATCACCATCACCATCATCGTCATCTTCATCTTCATAATTATCAGCACCATCATCATCATCACGGTCGTTGTCGTCGTCGTTGTCAGCATCGTCATCATAACCATCATCATACCATCATCATCATCATCATCATCGTCATCGTCATTGTCATCGTCATCATCACCATCCTCATCGTCAGCATCCTCGTCATCATCGTCCTCATCATCGTCATCATCGTCACCATCATGACCATCATCATCACCATCATCTTCATCACCATCATCTTCATCACCATCATCTTCATCACCATCATCTTCATCACCATCATCACCGTCGTCGTCGCCGTCGTCGTCGCCGTCGTCGTCCTCGTCGTCGTCCTCGTCGTCGTCGTCGTCATCATCATCATGTTCATCCGCACCATCATCATCATCATCATCATCATCATCATCATCATTGTCATTGTCATTGTCGTCATCATCATCATCGTCGTCATCTTCATCATCGTCGTTGTCGTCGTCGTCATCGTGGTCGTCGTCGTGGTCGCCGTCGTCGTCATCATCATCATCATCATCATTAGCATCCTCCTCCTCCTCCTCATCATCATCATCATCATCATCCTCATCATCCTCATCAGTTGTGGTGTGGCATCTTCATGGTGGTGGTGTTTATTGTTCTGGCGGTGGTGTTTTTGTGTTTTTGTGCTGATGTTCCATTGGTGGCGCGGCGCTGATTTTGTGAAGGCCCGTTTGTGTTCCTGTGGTGGTGGGCACGCGCTGATCACCACTGGGCCCGGAGACCGACGCACCACTGCGCACAACACCTCCAAGTGAACCTCTCAAACCAGTAAGTTTGACCCATGCTTGCACAGAAGCCAGCGTCGACAAAAAAATAGGACCGGATAACCCCACATGTTCCCAATTTTCCTCAGATACAGAGTTTGGGCAAAATGCAAAGTTTAGAAAAGGAATATGAAGAAATACTGGAAAGGACCAGGGGAAAGGAACAGATGTAGCAAAAGAAAGAGCCGGAAAATGGTTGTGAAAATGGTTGCCTTGTATTTTGTCTGTGTTGCTTGTGATGTTGGAATGAATTTCAGATACGATCTGGAAGACTGGTGTAATAACGAACAAGCTTGTAAAGCCATCAATTGAGTGCCATACATACAAAAGTACATACATACATACATACATACATACATACATACATACATACATACATACATACATACAAAAGTACATACATACATACATACATACATACATACATACATACATACATACATACATACATACATACATACAAAGTACATACATACCTACATACATACATACATACAAAAGTACATACAAAAGTACATACATACCTACATACATACATACAGACAGATAGACAGACAGACATACATACATGAAGGTCCTGTGAAAGTACCACACCTGCCATGCAAATCGAGCCTGAGGTGCCGAAAGTGCCACGCCTGCCACGCAGAAAGCCGCGGCGCCGCAACAGTCCTAGTTCGTCGCCAAGGTTCTGCGAACATCTACAAAAGTGCCGAAAGTACCACACCTGCCACGCACATCGAGCCAGCATTGCCCAAAGTGCCACACCTGCCACGCAGAAAGCCGCGGCGCCACAACAGTCCTAGTTCGTCGCCAAGGTTCCGCGGACATCTACAAAGGTCTCGAAAGTACGACACCTGCCACACAAATCGAAGCTGAGGTGCCGAAAGTACCACACCTGCCACGCAGAAAGCCGTTCGTCGCCAAGGTTCCGCGGACATCTACAAAGGTCTNCTGTGTTGTGCTGTGTTGTGCTGTGCTGTGTTGTGTTGTGCTGTGCTGTGCTGTGCTGTGCTGTGCTCTGTTCTCTGTTCTCTGCTCTGTTCTCTGCTCTGTTCTCTGTTCTGTTCTCTGTTCTCTGCTCTGTTCTCTGCTCTGTTCTCTGCTCTGTTCTCTGCTCTGTTCTCTGCTCTGTTCTCTGCTCTGTTCTCTGCTCTGTTCTCTGTTCTGTTCTGCTCTGTTCTGTTCTGTTCTGTTCTGTTGTGTGATATGTGTTCTGTTGTGTTCTGTTGTGTTCTGTTGTGTTCTGTTGTTGTTCTGTTGTTGTTCTGTTGTTGTTCTGTTGTTGTTGTTGTTGTTGTTGTTGTTGTTGTTGTTGTTGTTGTTGCTGTCGTTGTTGATGTTGTTGTTGATGTTGTTGTTGCTGTTGCTGTTGCTGTTGCTGTTGCTGTTGCTGTTGCTGCTGGTGTTGTTGTTGTTGTTGTTGTTGTTGTTGTTGTTGTTGTTGTTGTTGTTGTTGGGTCAGGAAGAAGGCGAGGTGAGGAGGAGGAGGATCGGGTTGTGCCGCAACAAAAACAAAAACCCCACAACACAATGTGGGGAACAATGGGGAACCGTCACCAAATTGGCTAGTGGTAAAAAGGGGTGCAAAACCATTCTCCGGCTACCATTTTCTGCAAGCTCTATCGAGATTTCTCCGTCATTTGGCCCCGACCCCCTCCCCCACACTCCCGTAAGAAATCTCACTTCGTTCGCGAACTACGACTTAGCCTAGCCTCCCGGCTAGCCCTCCTGATGACATAATACGATATATGAGTTAAGTCTACTCCAAGATGCAAGTTGATGATAGATGATAATATGTAAATATCATGATGTATTCTAAGTCGATCTCAATAGATTTTTGGATTTTGATATTTTTTGCAGTGAAATGAATTAATAAAAATTCAGCTCAGTAAGCTCAAGATGTATGTACAATGTTCTCAAGCTCGCGGCGAGGGCGAGAGCTCGCTGGATCTCGAACCGCCTTCGCGAATTATTGAGTTCCAAATCGCCTTTTTGGTGTGTCAACCTCAGTGACATCGGGCGGGTGACATGGGAAATCATTGGAAGCTGATCTTTTAACCTCAGAAAGATTGTGATTTTTGGAAACTTAAGGGATCCGAGCCGGATTTGACATCCTGGAACTCTTGAGCAAGTCCTCAGATTAAAGCAAGCTGAGCCCTGGAAGTGTTCCAAGTGTCTGAAATCATCAACCTCTAGCGTGCTATGATGTGCTATGTGTTTAGTTGATGCATTGTTGGTCTACAAGCATTTCAACTGTAAAACTGAGTTGCAAAAGTCCTCTCGGCGCATCTCTTCAATTTGCAATCGTAAGCTTTCCTGCAAAAATGCGATCAAAGAAGCGCTCAGCCTAGCTAGCTCGCTGGACAAGACTTACTCAGATTTCACCTTTGTTTTTGCCCTGAAAATATGGATTCATGAAGAATTGGAAAAAGTAGAAATCAAAGGGCGATGATTCGCAATGATGTGGAGTACGCGGCAGTCCAGGACCGGCCCATTTCACATGAAATCAAGCCTCCTCTGGAGTTTCAGGTAGAATTGGTGGCCTCGGTGGCAGATCTAGAGGCAGTACTTGCTCTTGCCACGATTCATTCGGCCAAGATGCTTCTGGAATCTGAACTGACAAAAGATCTGACTCTTTTTTGTTGGTCCCACGTCTGTTCGGTGTCCGACATCTCTTGAGATGATGCAGGCTCCTCCTGTAAAAGCAAGCGCATGTGAGAAAATGTAAGTGGGAAACTCGATTGAATTAGAGTTTGGAATCCTCCGTGGGCACTTTGAGATTGTAAGAGGTGACTTTACATCTACTCAAATCACCTCAAATATTCTCAAATCATGGTCTGACAGCCTGCAAATCCCTGGGTTTAGAGACTGACCTGCACCTACCAAAAAAAACATCCCAAAATGGCAATGTGAAGACAAGGTCGCACAAGCAACGATTTGTACAAATTGGTCAGGCCTCGATCATTCGACTTCGACCATTCGACCCTGAATTTCTCAATCGAATCCCCACCTCCTCGGAGTCAGTGTCCTGCGGAAACATGCAGAAGGCTCTTATCAAAGCCTCTTGGACAAAAGGCCTCTATTTGTGGAAATTCAAGAATTCAAGAATATACCATAAGAAGAATTGTTACCTAAATCAAACATAATCAACAAGCAACCGTGATCTTGCAATTTTTCACTAAATCTACAAATTGCATCAAATTGCAATGTGCAAACTTAATCTAGTTGTGGAAATCTGCCGTGCACCTGCGGATCTCAAAATGCGGAAAGCAAATCTCAAAACCCTGGAGCTGGCACAAGTGGATCGGCCTGCAGCCCATCCAGCCACTGCAGCACGGGGTCTCCATCTGGCAGAAACTGAGCAACTGTGCAATCTCGCATATCCGGCATATCTGGGATGTAGTCGGTACTTTAGTACTTATCCCGTCAGGAAAAGTACATCTTAACAAGAGGCCTAAGGTATGGTTCTAAGCCGCTAAACAACTTTGAAAAACACCGAGGCCTGGCTGCATTCGACGATGTATCCACCCCGCGAGTGTAAAGCACCTGATCAGCGATCCAAAAGCACATAACCCACATGACCCACACGACCCGCACCCACTTCACCGACTTCAACGACTTCTTTGTCTCTTTTTATCTCTCTTTGTTTCTGGCGAGTGAACCAAATCAAACCTTTGGATCTGGATCGAAACATCGGCGCTGGAATCAAGGGTCTTTGAAGGATCTTTCGGAAGTCTCATCGCTACATTGGCTATCTTTGATATTGATCATTGGCCATACCACACTAGTGTGTGCCTTGTGCAAATACCACATCATACAGAACGGAAGGAGAGAAATAGCGGCACAAATTGCAAAGGAAAGGGCATCAAGTAGAACATAGATGGATAATGCCGCAGATATTAGAAGAAACTGCAAGCTTCTGTTGAACCACCAGAATGCATCCACTGCACCCCATACGTCATCCAGCGACTCCAAACACTGCAAGACATTTCTGGGATGCAACTTGTTGATGGACAAAAGCAGTCGCGAGGCCGTCATCAATGAGATCAGGGAGAAGACAAAACTCAGGAAGCTGAAAGAAATGTAGATAAGGCGAAACCAATAGTATTTGTCCAGCTCGCGCTGAGCAATCGTGAAGCCAGCCACTGTGATCGTCGTCACCAGAGCAGCCAAAATCCCAACAACTTCGGCATCTTTGACAACGATCTCCTGCAACGAATCATCCGGAAAGACTGCTCATTCCAAAATTCAACAATTCAAAGAACAAACTTCAGGCCAAGGATGCCAGATATTGATACTTGTTTTTGATCCATCTGTATCCATGTGATGAATCTGGTGGCCCAAAAGTTAGACGGAGTCATTTTAGCATCTTGCTGTTTTAAGCCTTTCCATCCTTAAGCTTCTGCTCATCTCCATCATTCTCGTCAAGCACATGTCTCCAATACTGAGAGACTGTTCTGTGAATCAATGCCATAGCGTGACAGCGCTCTTTCAAGTGAAAGTTGTGTATCCCTAAGCACGGCGTCTGCTTTTTGGTCTTGAGATGATTCCGTCTTTTGTTCTTAATATTTCCAACTTGGGATGGCATTGTTTTGAAATGAACCCACTATACCAAACATGTATCATATCAAACCACTCATCATGCCTGTTACCTGATGGTCAAGTCTTTTGTTCGATGGCAAACATTTGGTTACCAGTCAACAATGCAGTCAACAACATTCGAATCTATTCTGATAGTTGAAGGTGTCTCTGCTTGCAAAACACTGCTCTATACACAAATGTTCTAATATATACATACAATATTTAAATACGTATATAAACACAATGTTACACAATTTGTCTTTTTGTCATTGCATGCGGTACAGCTTTGCTCTCCAATTTTGATTCTCCGAAAGACACAAACCCCTGAAGGCCCGCACAAGTCCAGCAGGTTCAAGGAAGCACCTTCAAACATGAGACACGGAAGCACCCATTCATTTCATCTTCAAATAGCAAAGCGATGCAAAGCGTGCACAGGTTTGGAGATGGGGGGCCATAGCATATCCTTTCAAAGTTCAAACGGAATCTAGAATAAATCAACATCATACAGCACCAGGGACAAGAAAAACAAACGCAATCCACCTAAGAAATATATCACAAGACTTATTGACAAGCTTTGTGTACTCAAAAGACTTTGGGACATGGAAAACGCGGAGTGTCAAATGGCCATGCAGCATGCCCCCATGCCCAATGTGTCAACGCCTAGAATGAGAACCGTGTCCCATTGCGGATAGATGAGCCAAGTCCACGTCAGCAAGCCACAGGCCTGAACAAAAACTCTAAACGTTGATTTGCTGACCGAATCAAGGATCATTGGAATCATGTTATGATTGTTATGATTTGAAAAAACATGACTTACATAACTTATTTTAAGTTACTCATAATATGACTGTTCAGACCAAAAACTCACCACACCTGCAAGACTTTGGACCAAGACTTCCACAAAGGCAACTTCCGATATCTCCAAAGCGTGTCGCTCTGAGAGTGTCGGCCTGTGGAAATGTATGGACATGTCTAAAGGCGAGCTGATGATGTGACTCTGTGACCATGTCCATCCATATCAGCTGTGTCTTAAGAAAACTGGTAGTGATTTTGATTGATTTTGCGCATGGCAAACAGTCACATCCATTACGTACCAATTTCAGCGCATTGCACGAATTCTCTGTTCCTTCACTGTTGCTGTTTCTTGCACTCTAAATGTCATAAGCATTAAGCATCCTTGGTCGCTGGCGATAATGAAGTTTCCAATCCGCGCTTGCCTATGACGGCCGCCATGTCAGCAAGAAAATGAATCATGAACATCAAATTTCAATCCCTGTCCCACTTTCATCAAATTTAGATTGAGATGGGCATGCGGCATGTGTTGGGACACCTGCTTGCAGTCGTCAGTCTGAAATTACAGTTTCACCGGTCAAAGCGAATTTGATCAAATTTGCAACCCTGACAAAAGACTGCAAAAAAAGAACATGTATATAGTGCATGGAGTGACACGGTGTATGAAAGCTCCAACATCTTTGCTTTCATCTTTGATGGATGCATCTTGCATCTTGTTGTTCAAAGAAAGGGAGAAGAAAGGCGAAGGGATGCACGCTTTGACGGCTTCGCCTCCAGTGCTGCAACAGCGGCATCTCGCTGGGCAATCCAAAAGTGAAGGCCCTGAGTCTGTTTCGGAAAACGTCTCAGACTTCACCTGTGAAACTTAGAATATCTCAGAGTATCTCCAATATTTTCATTCATTTATCATTTCTACATATGTTAGCTTATGAAGATCCTGACGTCTCTTAGTACTTCTACTCATTGTTGCTTCGGGCTTCAACTGCGCCGCAAGTGATAGAATCGTAGATGATTTTCTTTAAAAGAATGTTTCGTATATCACGTGTTTTTCCATATGTTACACATATGATATGTTCTCATACATGACTCTATCCAGGAAAATGCTTGGACACCGACCCTGCCAACCGCACTTGCTGCAGAACAGCTGCAATTGTGCAGCATCTGCGTGGCAAAGGGAGAGACGGGAGAAACGCATGTAGCTTTGGAATCACCGTCTTCCTAAAATCTCCTGGCTGTTTTGATGATTTTGCTTGTTCTGGGCAGTTCTGGGACAAGTACCTTGCAAGCTATCTCTTGGCAGCTGTATTTAAGGTCTGGATGCTAGATCAACTTTATGGAATTTTATGGATCTTTGTGGAATGTACGATTCACGTCGTTCATGTTGCTGTTCGCATCTCGAATTCGATGGTCAATCTTCGGTACCTGCTGGAGAAGCCGCAGGCTCGCGATCAGAGTCGCTAGGCAAAGCACCGCCAGAGCCATCAGGAACCTTAAAACCGCGACACGTCGACATACGATACGAATTTGCCAGCTCAAGAATTCCAACAGACTTGAAGTGAAGTGATGAGATGAACATTAAGGAACCATAGTCGTGTCACGTCTTCCTATTTTTGTTTCAAAGTCTTGAGTCTTGAATTTCCCAGACCATCAGTATGAGGGTGCAGGTGAGGTCAAGTCTTCAAAAGGTGCAGCTTCAACGAGGTTTCAGCAAGTTCTCAAATATTTTTCTAGGTGTGAAGCTATGTTGGTTCCGAAACCTATAAGGAAATCAGATTTAACACGTTTTTTCCAGTCACTCCATGGATAAAATGACAAAATCACTTGCCCCTGTTGTTTCAGACTGATTATTTTTCCTAGACTTCGGGAAGCGCTGTCCCCAAGCAAGGACACTGAAGCTCCGACAGCGGCTGATTTGTCGACACTTCCATGAGAACCTTGCGAGATACTTCGACAGGTGACTCAGGTGCTAAAGCTTCTGGCTTTTCAATGCTTTTCATGCATCTGATCCTCACTCCTCTCGGCACTTTGTCTTGGCACTTTTTCTCACCCTGAACTTACCGTAATGGGGCCCCTCACCTCTTGAAGAACTGACAGAAAAACGGCCATGAGGACCAGCACCAACGTTACAAAGGAACGATGCAGCTGTGATGGCAAAGGCAATCGCCTGGATCTACAAGCATCTCATCCCTCCGTTTTTGATGTGATTTTTCCGCAAAGAATAGACTTCTTGATCCGGTACTGGGCGCCCGGTCGACATTAAGACTCTCAGCTGTGATGTGAAGAGTGGATAGCTCAAGGCACCCAAAACTCGGAGCGATTCCGTGGCGACGAGTTTCACGACGGGTCAACGTGGTAAAGGCAAGGCAGCAAAGCGGCAAGGCGGCAAGGCAATTTTTTCAGGACTTTCGAGAAGTTTGGACTCCCAGAAAACTTCGCGAAACTCAAAGTCGCCACAGACATGGACTATCATGAGTATCATTTGCTAGTCTTGAAAGTTTTGGTACTTTTGCACCGCCACAACCCGGATTTGCTAATACAGAAGGTGTAGGCATAAACTCTGTAGCGGGATGAGTATACAATCAGCCCAATGAGTGTGCAAAAAGAAAGCTGGTCTGGCAACATGACAACAAAACAGCGATGAATCTTAGGCCCGAACGTGACGCAATTAGGAAGGCGGCTGTTTGAGAGGATGCCTCCGACGCTCGATCTTCATTATTGCGAATGCTTTAACTAACTGCTGGCGTTCCTTGGTCTTTTAGATAGTCTCGAATTGCATATTCTACATCCCAGACAGTGCACTCTTTAGTGTCATCCCGCGCCCACGACTGATTGAGGACAAAAAGGGTTTGCATGTTAAGCTTGCTGCAAGCTGTGGCAACATTTATCTTGCCGACAGTAACCCACAGATTTCTCCTACCCGACCCATCTTTCAGTTTGACTTGATTCATCTTGATTCCCAAGCACCTCCAAACAAAATGCATTCACCATGTCTTCACTACCCTTCAAGTAGAGTCTGTCGCAGAACCTGCTGCAAACAAAGCTGTGAACTTTCAGCATGTTCCGGAACTATAGCATAATCCAAAGCACAAAATCCTCCTGAAGGAAGACTCCACTGGTCTTGAATGTGGAGGACGCAAATACACAAATACAACCCAGAAAACCTGCAATACAGTAGCAGAATCGATCACTGAATTCAGAGGTCAGTTTGGAAATCTGCCTCTGTGCCAGGCCACGCATTGGCATCTTGAGAAGAGGCGAAGATCCGAGGTAACAAACACACAGTAGAACCCACGCCAACCTCGTGAGACAATTTCCGATTGTGACAAAGGCTTTACATGGCTTTACAACAGCATTTCCAGCTTCGTAATCTTCCTATCTTCAGATCCTTCTTAGTCCCCGGCCAAACAGCTCGATCCAAACAAACTCCCAAGGAGGTAGAAAATGCTGAGAGGATTGCCATGCCTCTCGGTGGTGTCAGTTTCGGGTGGTTCAGAAAAAAGATCGGCCCAAGGGTTTTTGAAAGTCTACTAGAATACCATGGAGGACTGGTTCATCATCAAGCATAAAGACTGAAGCACTCAACGTAACTGCAAACAAGTCTTATTTTTGCATCCGGCCTGTCAGAGCTGTTAGAACATGGCCGAATGAATCCTGCAGAGTTCGTGCCGGAGATTGACAGGGTCAAAGAGCTTCCCATACATGTTTTTGTAAAGAAAATGCTAGTGGCAAAATGATGAAAAGGTTAGCGCCTGGCACTAAAGTTACATCACACACTTCACGATGAGTGGTATATCTCACGCAATCAAGAAAAATCTAGCAGGAATACATCTCCAGTGCTATCAAGCAAACACCCACAGTAGCTGCGAGAACGACAGCAAATGGCAAAACGAGGTGAAACGGTGTGTTCCTGCAGCCATCGGCGCCGTTGTCTCATCCGATCAAGGCGCTCACCATGGCCTTTTGGAGATCACTTCAAACCGTGAAGGCCATCTCCAAAATCCAAAACTGACCATCTAGCATTGCAGCTGCAAACAGCATTGCTCATCTATTGTTATTATCATTTGTGTTTGGTGGTCATATGTTCATTTTATTTTCATCGTAGATTATATATGAGCTCCCGACACTCCTCTGGTTGTGGGGACTTGCCAATTCTGAACCCTTATACGTCCGCAACATCCATGGCTTTCGAACACTGCAAAACGCTGACTGTGCAACCAACAGGTTCCCAGATTGGCCTATTAAACGCTCCAGGGATGTGTCCTCCTCGCTGTTCACGGTCAAAAGGACACTTCTGTACCTCAAACAGCGTCTCCATCTTACCCTCTTCACGAAGCTTGGAAATCATATTGAATGCAAAGATACCCACCCAACATCTTAGCCAAGAGACTCCAACCCGGTGCATGTCGTACTAAATTATAATACAGCAAAATAATGCAAGCTGTTCTTCTTGACCATGAACATCTCACATTTCCATTATCTGTGAAAGTCTTGGGCGCCCACCATTCCCAGAGCTCAAGCCCGTTTGGCAACAGCAAAGCTCTCCTGCGAAGCATCTGCCACTGGAATCTTACGAGCTTCACTTAGTTAAATACTTCACAGGTTAGTTCTTTTCTGTTGTTTCTTTTAGCATCCCTTCAAAAAGCCATGGAGTTGCAACGCTTCAAGCATGTTTCCTTACTCGCGTCGGAGCATACCTGGTCTTCAGCTTTACCATGAAGAGGCAAGAGGAGTTAGGAGCTCAGAGTAAAGTTCATAGTGCACAGTGTGCACAGTGCACATTATCAACATATTTGTGAAGCAACTCAAGATGTCTTCGACTGTGCCCTCAAGCTGCCTCTGAATTGCTAGAAGAACGCTCTTCAGCGCGGCCTTAGCCCGGACGGTCAATGCCATATAAAAAACCAGTCGTTCCGTTCCTCCTCGTTCCCGTGTTTCCCCGTTCCCAAGCTATAGAGGTGAACTTCGCCTCACCAGATTTACGCCAGCTTCGTGCGCTGGCTGCAGCAAAGTTGCCCTCACGCGAGGTGTTGAGTACAAGGCGGATGTAATGGAAGTACAGAATCAAAATGAAAGATATATCAATGCCAGATCTGGAACAGCAGGTAAAGCCATTTGTAAGATGTGGAACATCTGTAGAGCATCTCTCACCCGCGGCACCTTTCTGAGGTCCCGCTGTGCCTTGCAATGTTTGAAACCCCCGAGGAAAAACACAGCCTGGAAATAACGAAAAATAACTTCGTATTTCGCATGGCTATTCGTATACATTCGTAGAATTTCTTCATTCGTTATTCCTTATATAGCATGTATAACTTGAAACAACTTGTCGTACGTATAGTGTACATATTATATTGCAATGCATTTATGATACATATTGCAAAACAACGCATTTGAATGTGCAGCACATTGCCTGCTAAACTCTTCTGGATAAACGCATTTCTTGATTTCTTTCACAGAGTTCTAGTTCAGCAGTTCCAGAGTATCAGAAAAAAAGCAATGCAATCTTTCAGGACTGCGCCTCTTTTGACAAGGCATCCAACGACATAGCCTGGCATGCAATCTTCCTTTTGCAAGCTTCCTTTGGTTCTTTCTGTAGTGCCAAGGGTAATATTAGGACTATCACATAATATATCATGTATGTGATAAACATCAAAAATATCAAAACTTAAAACATTTATATACATTTATCATAGTTCCATATCATTTATATCTCTCTGAATCTCTCACAAGCATTTGGAAATCAGGTCAGCAAAAATGCTGCACATGCATCGGATCCATGCGGGGCCTCCCGGGTTCGGAAGACCTGCCGGATCAGGTCCTTGTCTTCTTCGAATCCAGGGCTGTCCAACACCTTCGACAGCACATATAGACGGATACTGACTATTTAATTTACATATCATTATTACATATCTGTATATGCATATCATGTGCATATTATATGCATATCTTAAATGCATATCATATGCATATTATGGCAAGAAGAGCAAACAAATAATATCAATTCATTTTACGGCGCATAATGTTGTGCAATTCTTCAAAACGGTCAGCTCCAAATCTTCTTCAGAAACCCGAAACCCGAAACACGACGAGTCTGGCCTGCTCCAAATGGTCAGAAATGTTGCCGTCTAGGTCGCTATCCTCTCTCACCTTCAACAAAGCAGTGTGATTGGTGGTACGAGTAGGCTAAGATATCAAAGGCCAACTAACTGATATCATTGAAATCCAGATTTATTCAGCTAATCAAAGACCTTGAGCAAATCACTGTCGGATCAATTTGGGCATTCTCAGTCCAGCGCAGAAAAGAAAAGCGGACGTAGGCAGCACAACTTCGCAAATCCACCAAATCGGATGGAAATCCAATCTCTAAGGTTGGCACAAGAACAATGAGATGTGGTGAAAGGCGACCAAAGCGTTGAAGCTGCTGGGAGTTGTTGCCCAACTTTTGGAACTGAACAGCGGAGCGAGCAGCCATCCAGTCCACACACGAAAACCATTTGATACGTTTCGCATCGAACACAAAAGGCATCAATCCAGTTCAAATCTAAGTTCTCAACACATCTCGACGCAACACAACCTATCCCTAAGTTCTGCCTTTGCTCTTTTCAATGCTTGCTTTAGATATTCATAAGTTGGATTTGATGTCTGACACATCTACAGGTCAGAGTCACCTAATCGCAAAAACCGAAGACACGAAATAGCTTCAGATTCTATCGAGTCGGTCCCGTTCATCTATTCTTTGATTTGAGACGTTGAATCAAGGATCTGCATGGATCCGCTATATGAATCAAAGTCTATCTAAGATGTCTTCACAAACAGCTGAATCAGACGTATGGAAACCGCTGCTCCAAGTGCCTGATGCGCCATGCGAGCTAAATCTCGCAACTGGTCAGTCTGAACAACGTTGATCAGCATGTAGACGAGCACCTGGTAGCAATTGAATCAATGCTTGTCGGAATGTATTCGTTATATTGCGTTTCTTCAAGGAAGCACTGTAGTTCCCGAGAAATATGATCGGCAGGCCACCTGTGGAACCAACACGTTCGCAGCAAAAAGCCTGAATCAGAAGGCAAACATCAAACATGAAGTGTCCATTCTCCTGTACGTGGATGTTTCTCTTGGGAAAACTTGTGTACAGAAAACACCAGCAAAAAATGCACTTACAACTTGCAAGCGCACTTACTTATTCTCATTTGAAAAACCTCTACAGACCCACACAGGAAATGTCACTCCTGTTCCTGTTTGAAACACTTGCAACATGTTGCAGCAAAACAACAATGGCAAATGCGACCGTAACGGCAGGTCTTCAGCGCCTCCATTGCTGAAGCTCTGGGACTTGTTTCAAGCCTTGGGAGTCACAGAGGTTCAAGTGGAAATCCAGCTTCGTGTCCTCCGATCGTGGGGAGATGGCGTTTCCAAAGGCATCACCGACTTCACAGACCAAAACCGCTCCTCGGAGTGCAGTAGAGCAGACCAAAGACCTGGAGCTGGAGCTGTTGCGTCGCGGCGTCGCTGTCGTGGACTGAAGCTGTGTTTTTTACGGGTCAATTAGGGGGTGATGAGGCACCGAAAGCTCGAAGGCAAGAAAAACGGACACAAATCTGCACAAACCAGGCCTTTGGTATGCGATGTGCGAGTGTGGCCAGCAGGAAATTCAAAGTCCTTCAATAATGAGGAGAGCGACGATTTGACTTGCAAGTTGCTTGATGGCTTTTCACACTGTGCAAAGACCATCTTCTCTAGATCTATCTTTCCTCCACTGCATCTCTTCGACCGAGAACGGCAAAAGCATCCAAAAGCATCCACATTCTCCATAAGCAGGTGCTGGCTTATGGCTTATGGCTTATGTCTTTCCTTCTATACCTCATCTCTTCCTACGACGTAAATCTTCTTCAAAAGGCCATTGCTATGAAGTATTCCAATAGATTTGTCAAACATGTCACGTGCCATGTGCCTTGGCTCAACAGCGTGACGCCAGGATTTCAAGAATTGTTTAAAGAGATTCAACAGCGTGCCTCTGTGGAGAGATTCTTTGCCCAAAGGCTTAGCAGCGTGGACTTCCCCACCTGAGACAGTGCAATCTCGATCTATCTCAAAATCTGATGGTATCTGCTATGAACGCGTATATGACTATGAATATGAATATGACTCTCATTGCCGTCAATGCAATTTCGAATCTATCCTGTATCATAGATGTCACTGACCCATCCGCTCACATTCTTTTAGACAAGCTATGACCGGGTCTAGGTATACTATATCCATCTAGATCCCAACTTGCAACGCTTCAAAATTTGGCATCACAAGCTGTGACCAGGTGTTTGCTGGTTGACCTCAAATGTAGATTTGAGTTCCTGTGTACTCCAAATGAAATCGGAACAAAGAGTTGCTGTTCTTGCACGTCAGAGGTGTCTCACAAAATCGCGAATCGTAGTAGGGGTAGTACAATGGGTAGTTTGTATTCCATAAGTTGTTGTGGAGGTTTACTGCCATTCCTTTGATACTGCCAGCAGCCAACCTGTTCAATCCCTTGCCAGCTTTGGCTGTGGACTCAATGTAGCTAGCTGGCAGTGGGTTTCCCGCTGGAAACTCAGAAGTGATGGGATTCACATTCATTGCATCAAGCGAATCCACACTCAAGACACCTTGTCCTGTTTTTACAGAGAAGCCACCCCACACAGCATGGACAAATTGATTGCCACCATCCAAAACTCCTTCAGGATCAATCTCATGGCCTAACTTCATCAACCTCCATGGTGAGCCACTAGCAGCACTAGCAGCTAGGCCCGCTAGGCTTCGTGGAACGAAGGAAATGGAGCTCGACTCACCAATCATGGTCGGTTGTTTGCCGATGGTGGTGTAGCTGAGATCCAACGACTTTGATGCTTTTTGCACTTTTGATTGAGAGATGTTGAAATAAATCCTGGATGGAGCTCCATAAATCAAACTGGCTGTCGGCATCTGCAGTTGCGCTAATATGAACTCAGATGTGCCGTTTTGGATGAAAAGACGTTGCAAAGTTGGCCTCCATGTGGCACTCTCCGTGAAATTGTTGGAGCCAGGTTTGCAAAATCCGGTTTGCATCTGATGGTCATTCAAATATGCATATGTAAAGGGCTTCCACTCGGTATCGTTGAAGGTCTGATAGCTGAAGCTGCCAAATGATGATGCCAAATTCTCACCACCTGGAAATCGAAGCATGACAATGCTACCATCAAAACCCAATCTGATCTGCGTCCCACTGGAGAATGTCACCATGGGAAGCTCTGCATCTGAACCCGTCAAAGGCAGCTCTTGAAGCTCTGCCAATTCATCCAAAGACGGCTCTTGAACGTCTTCGATGATCTTCAACTCTTCTCGCACCAAGGGCGCTAATGGATGATTTGTCTCTTCTAAGGCGAGAACTGCCAATTCATTGAAGATCCGCTGCTCTGCCCATGATTCTGCAGCTTTCATGAAACTTTGATTCTGAAGATCTTGGCGAAACTTGCTGGTGTTGTAATCATCACCACCACCCCAACCCGAGATGCCAGGAGTTCCCCAGGTATGTTCTGGTGCCTTCAGCAAAAAGAAGGTCATATTTTGAATGGCAGGGTCGTTTCCTTGACATCTCTCAGAGGTGCATTTCAACCAAGCACGTTGAATAGCACGATATTGAGCCATTTTCAAAGGATCTGAAGGATTGCCATAGACCCAGGTATCTCCTACCTCAAGGGAAACAATAGGCAATTTCTCTCGAACTTCTTGGATTTCTTCAAAGAATGCATCAAAGGTTGATGCTAAGACCTTTGCACCTGGATATTCCTTCTTCACACTGTTCAGGATACCCATCACCTCTGAGATATTTGCAGGTGGTCCGGTGTTGTCCGTGCGAAACTCTGTGCATAATGCAACGCCGTTGGGTGCTTCCGCACAATCCTTGAGGCCATAGCCACCATAGCCATAGGGATGGTAAGCGACCACAATGTCAGTGTTGGTAGCATAGTCTATCCATCGATGCAGTTTCGGCACCTGCACAGAGTTTTTTAAAAGACGGTGAGGGCGAATTCTGATGTGAACATCTAAAATATCTAAAATAGTCTAAAGTATTCCAATATCAAGCTGAGATCCAAGAATATCCAAGATACCAAACATGGAGCCTCATCGATCAAAACCTTCAGAAATGTGGGACCAAGCAAAAAGAACAGCTATGGAGAGACAAAGCAAGAAAACCAAGGGCAATTGCACAAAGAATGGCAATTAATTGGCAATTCATAGAGAGACCCAGGAAGCAGAGGCACCTGTGGAGGGAAGTCTGCGCCATTGGAGCCAATGGTAAGGCCAGTGATGTTGTAGTGCGTCAAATGGGGTAAAACGGAACGGGTGACATACATGGCATCGCGGATGCTCATGGTTCGTGTCTCTGCACGTCCAAAACGCCGGTCAAGGCGTCGCGTCAAATCAAAGGCCGCGTGCAATAACTCGGGAGAGAGATTTTCTGGCTGAATGTTGAACGGCGCAGCATTCCAAACGATTTCTCCCAACTTTGCAGCTGCAGAAAAGTTCTTCAATTCCTCTTCTGATGGACATTTCAATGCTGCTTCAAAAGTGTTGTTCAGGTTCCTTGCTAAACATGAACCACTCGCATCATCCGCACAAGGACACTCCAAGAATCGTTGCATGAGCCAAGGATGAGTTGTGTAGGTGAAATTTCCAAGCCCAGAGGCGCGCATTTTTTCAGCAGTTGCTCTTGCTAGGGGGAAATACTTGTGCATGTAGGTATTGTCCACTCCATTGATGAAGTCTGTATATCCTACGTCATAATGGTTCATGAAGACCACATGGACCTTATGGATCTTAGGCTTTGCAAAGTGTCGGTGACTTGTAGAACCGATTTTCTTCTGCCAACTCCACTTGCCATTTGGCTTAGAAGGCCGCGGCCATGTCACTTGTTCACCGTGTTCACCCTCCACCAAACCTTCTCGGGAGTGGCCCTGGCCATCACAACGAATGATAGTCTTGATCCGATGACGAGTTTCATAGGAGTAAATCGGAGTCAATTTGCAAAGTTCCAAAATCTCACCACCAGGTGCCATGCGGGCATAGCTGCTGTTGGGGGCTGCCGCAACTTCATCTGATGGTTGATAAATGCGAAGTTCAAAGTTCTCAGTGGCATCAGTCCATTCACCTGAGAGATCTGGAAGCTCTGCACCATTTTCATTCATGATCACCTTACCATCCCATGTGCCAGGATGGCATGAAACAGGTGCCAGCAACACCAATGACACCAATACAGTGATCATGGCATAGATGACAGGCTGCATTTTCAGAAAGTACGGAGCTGAAAGAAAATGACATTAAGTTTTTTGTTGCGGTGGAACTACAATGAAAGCAACTGATTCACTTGATATTGACTGATTATCTAATAGTTACGTAACATGTAAGAATGTAGGACTTGTGAATCTTGACCATCTTGACTGTCTTGACCCATCAAATATTGACTTCGCAACGCAAGGTGATCCATCTTTGCACATCTTCGGAACCGGAGAAACGTTTTGTATGACCAAGAATCAAAATGTTGGATGGTTTTGATGTTTCATGATGTTTCTACGTGTCTTATATATATATATATATGTCTTGTGTCTTAGTTTCTGAATGCAAATGCTTCTCGATAAAACTCAATCTTTGATCCTAAGACAACATGTGATGTGAAATGAGCAACACAAAAACAATAGGCATCGTCGGCATCCCTGAGTCCAGACCCGATCGTCACCAGCGATACAGACTGTACCGATAGGTCCATTGAAGGTCCAGTCGCTCGGGACCTGTGACACTGAAAAACAAAATAAAACAAACGAAGACATTGAAAATATCAATCGATCTGATGCAGCCCAAGCAAAGCAAGTGATCCAAGCGATCAGGATTTCTCGATGTTATTGATGTTTCCTGTGTTTTCCTGCGTTTTTCATTCCTCATCTTTGGAAAGCCTAGCAGTGTTCCTTGGTGGTTCTGCAGTGGACCGAGACGTTCCTTCTTTGGGTGCAGTGATACATGTTGCAATGTCCACAAAAAATGTCACTGATTTTTCACGCCTCAAAATGCAGCTCTTGAGAGCGCCAAAAGACCAAAGGCTGTGGCCCCAACGGCCTTGGCGGCCTCTCGAAACTAAAATTTTGAATTGTTTTAAGATACGCCAATTGAGTTGAGGCAAAAGCTGTCTCAGATGGTGGAAAAACATGCAAGCAGAGCAAGTGGCAAGAATATGGAAGCAGGTGTGGCCGAACTGACCCGTCTCAATATGATTAATGATTGATTTGATGACTGCATTCCATGTTACATCATGTTACATCTTCCCTTTCCTGACTCGTTTTGGGTGGGTCTTCGTCTTCCATATCACCGTGTGTCTGTACTATGCCTCGGTGCTGCACCTGGCAGTCACAAATTGAAATTCAACTGCCCGACAACAAATGACAGCAGGCTAAAAGATGCTAAAAAAAATAATAGGGTCTTTCCATGTGTCTAGAGACGCTGGGCTGGAAACCTGCCAAAAATCTGAGCAGTCAACAGGATAGCAAACAAGTGCTGTTAAGGGTCAAAACAGGTGCTTTGCGCTTTTGCCCAGATACTGAAAAACCCAACAATTTTGTCCATTCAATTTGATGAATGACTAACCATGACATGTTCTGACCGCCCTGGAACAAGCACCTGCCTGCTACATCAGCAAGAACATGTACGAGTCCACAAGACCATAACAGGAGCAACATGGAGGCATCAAGACTTAACGTCTCGCCCAGGGACAAACATGTTGTTGAAATGCAACCGAAACTTGATTTTTTACTCACGGCGCTTTAAAGAGTTTAGTGCTGTCAATCCAGTCTACGTGGTGACATCATGATTAAGCAAACAGAAAGAAAACTCTGTGTCTACTCAGATTCACATTCTAAAGATGTGTTTCTCCATGGTTTGTCTGTCGATCTTCTTCTGCTGCTTTCTTCAGGTTGAGGCACCAGCAATCCACGTTGTTCATGTTCATTGTTTCAGTGTTGGTTTTTGAAAAAAGTCAAGCTCATGGCAAAAAGGACAAGACGCATTTCCAAAAGTTGCAGTTGCAGGATCTTCGACCGGTTTGAGCCTGTTTAATGGTCCACGGATGTCCATGATCGTACTATACCTCATCTCCCATGAAAGTACAATCAAGTGAAACAATCTGAAAAACTGGAACTAGAAGCAGTTAAAACACTTTGGCCCTTCTCACAATCGGCGGCTGCAGCTGCTCTTCGTCGTCGTCGTTGACAGAAACAACACAAAAAAAGAGAGACAGAAACAACACAAGCATGATGCTGGCTCGTTCTGGCATCCCGAACTTTACCTCTGAACCTTGCTCCCGGAACCCCAGACTAATTACTATGGAACCTGTTGGATCACAAGAGGCTGAGAAACCCAATGAAAAAGCATAAAGATTTAGGCTATAGGAACCACAAAATGTTTGTCGACTGCACTACTCATCACCCTGTGGGTGACCCGTTACAGATGATGCTCACTGATGGGAGGTGATGGCAAATGATGGCAGGTAAATTTCTGAAAAAGTGGAACTAGAAGCAGTTGAAACGCTTGAAATCTCTGACCACACAAATTGCACTCTTCGCCCGCCACTTTTTGCGAACTCTTTGGTTCATCGCTACCGTCACCTTGGTGACTTCTGCATGCTCTGGATCTCAAAAGGAGACTCTTCAAGGGTTTGTATCAAAAGACTGCAACACATCAAACTCATCAAATCGACCTACATCTTGCACCTGGTTTGATCTCCAAGACGGTTTTGGCACGATTTGGCAAGCCCACGATAGTGCCATCCTGGTCCGAATTGTATCACTCCTTTATCATTCCTTCGTAAAACCTGATAGCTGATTTGATGATAAATTTGAATTCACATTGTTTACCCTATTGACATCAAGTCGCCATCTGTTGACATCCCTTCACACTTTTCTCTACCAAAGGACTCCCTCATTCAAAACACACAGAAATCAAGCAGGTGAAAAACTTTGTAAACTAGAACCCCCATGAATCTCCTACAAATAAAAACGACTTCAATAACATAACCAACAAAAATCATCAACAAGAAATCCTACAACTGGAAACGCATCCTTTTCAATAGTTTTCTATGTTTTTCTATGGGTAGTTGAATGGAGACCTGAAAAACGATGCGGTTGGAACACGTTGGAACTTGCCCTTCATGCCTACGCAGTTTGCGACCATGAGAAAAACGCAAAAAACAATTTCAGCCTCCAAACCTTGCCAATGTTAAGACCTGCACAGTTGTAGAACATGAGTCGTAGAAAGAGCCCCTGGGCTCTAGAAATAAAACACATTCCCAAAAGCATCAATGTTTTTTTGCTTCCTGGGTTTCTTTTTTTCCCTCCGCGGCCTTTGTCATCCTTATCCTTATCCTCGTCCCTATTGTACTTTCTAAACATATCCGCCAATGAGGATAACTCTTTGCTCACAACCTCCTTCGCATTTTGGACCTCTCGGATCCAGGCCATGAACACTACACTCAAAAAGAGGTAGGTGTAGGACTTGGGACAGCGCGGCCCATACATGCTGACACTGTGTCGCGTGCCGTTGTCTAAAAACAGTGGCTGTCTGAGGCTTTGGCCCTTCTCACAATCGGCGGCTGCAGCTGCTCTTCGTCGTCGTCGTTGACAGAAACAACACAAAAAAAGAGAGACAGAAACAACACAAGCATGATGCTGGCTCGTTCTGGCATCCCGAACTTTACCTCTGAGCCTTGCTCCCGGAACCCCAGACTAATTACTATGGAACCTGTTGGATCACAAGAGGCTGAGAAACCCAATGGAAAAGCATAAAGATTTAAGCTATAGGAACCACAAAATGTTTGTCGCCTGCACTACTCATCAACCTGTGGGTGACCCGTTACAGATGATGCTCACTGATGGGAGGTGATGGCAAATGATGGCAAGTAAATTTCTGAAAAAGTGGAACTAGAAGCCGTTGAAACGCTTGAAATCTCTGGCCACACAAATTGCACTCTTCGCCCGCCACTTTTTGCGAACTCTTTGGTTCATCGCTACCGTCACCTTGGTGACTTCTGCATGCTCTGGATCTCAAAAGGAGACTCTTCAAGGGTTTGCATCAAAAGACTGCAACACATCAAACTCATCAAATCGACCTACATCTTGCACCTGGTTTGATCTCCAAGACGGTTTTGGCACGATTTGGCAAGCCCACGATAGTGCCATCCTGGTCCGAATTGTATCACTCCTTTATCATTCCTTCGTAAAACCTGATAGCTGATTTGATGATAAATTTGAATTCACATTGTTTACCCTATTGACATCAAGTCGCCATCTGTTGACATCCCTTCACACTTTTCTCTACCAAAGGACTCCCTCATTCAAAACACAAAGAAATCAAGCAGGTGAAAAACTTTGTAAACTAGAATCCCCATGAATCTCCTACAAATAAGAACGACTTCAATAATATGACCAACAAAAATCATCAACAAGAAATCCTACAACTGGAAACGCATCCTTTTCAATTGTTTTTCTATGTTTTTCTATGGGCAGTTGAATGGAGACCTGAAAAACGATGCGGTTGGAACACGTTGGAACTTGCCCTTCATGCCTACGCAGTTTGCGACCATGAGAAAAACGCAAAAAACAATTTCAGCCTCCAAACCTTGCCAATGTTAAGACCTGCACAGTTGTAGAACATGAGTCGTAGAAAGAGCCCCTGGGCTCTAGAAATAAAACACATTCCCAGAAGCATCAATGTTTTTTTGCTTTCTGGGTTTTCTTTTTTTCCCTCCGCGGCCTTTGTCATCCTTATCCTTATCCTCGTCCCTATTGTACTTTCTAAACATATCCGCCAATGAGGATAACTCTTTGTTCACAACCTCCTTCGCATTTTGGACCTCTCGGATCCAGGCCATGAACACTACACTCAAAAAGAGGTAGGTGTAGGCCTTGGGACAGGGCGGCCCATACATGCTGACACTGTGTCGCGTGCCGTTGTCAAAACAGTGGCTGTCTGAGGCTTTGGCCCTTCTCACAATCGGCGGCTGCAGCTGCTCTTCGTCGTCGTCGTTGACAGAAACAACACAAAAAAAGAGAGACAGAAACAACACAAGCATGATGCTGGCTCGTTCTGGCATCCCGAACTTTACCTCTGAACCTTGCTCCCGGAACCCCAAACTAATTACTATGGAACCTGTTGGATCACAAGAGGCTGAGAAACCCAATGAAAAAGCATAAAGATTTAAGCTATAGGAACCACAAAATGTTTGTCGACTGCACTACTCATCACCCTGTGGGTGACCCGTTACAGATGATGCTCACTGATGGGAGGTGATGGCAAATGATGGCAAGTAAATTTCTGAAAAAGTGGAACTAGAAGCAGTTGAAACGCTTGAAATCTCTGGCCACACAAATTGCACTCTTCGCCCGCCACTTTTTGCGAACTCTTTGGTTCATCGCTACCGTCACCTTGGTGACTTCTGCATGCTCTGGATCTCAAAAGGAGACTCTTCAAGGGTTTGCATCAAAAGACTGCAACACATCAAACTCATCAAATCGACCTACATCTTGCGCCTGGTTTGATCTCCAAGACGGTTTTGGCACGATTTGGCAAGCCCACGATAGTGCCATCCTGGTCCGAATTGTATCACTCCTTTATCATTCCTTCGTAAAACCTGATAGCTGATTTGATGACAAATTTGAATTCACATTGTTTACCCTATTGACATCAAGTCGCCATCTGTTGACAACCCTTCACACTTTTCTCTGCCAAAGGACTCCATTCAAAACACCAAGAAATCGTTGCAAAATTGCTGGACCTGCTGGCTTCATCCCATCCCTTCTCTTCATCTCTCCTGGCCTCTGCCATAACAGCTCCTTGCCTTACGGTGCAAAGAGTATCGGAATCTGAATGTCTGAGTAAAGGCACGACCATGTAATGCCCTGACATGGTGACACAACGATACAGGTCATGCTCAAACATCTCATACTGCAAGACAAAAAGGGAGGAAATTCAGGAAACAAGATGGGACCACGGAAATGGCACAGTGCGGCACCGCGTAAGATTGCAGCCAACAAATCCACTCTAGTGTCAAGTGACAAAAACATACAGAAACTGGTTCAAACTTCAAAGTGGAAAGGGATGGAAATTGGAAATAGTCCAATTTGGCATTTGGATTTGGCCTTTGGTCCAAGATGCCATTTGAAGTGACCCACCAGAGGTCCACCCACCAAGTGAGCACCTTCAGGTGTAATTCGAAGAACCGCTGATGCACGGTCTGGGACCGCCTCAACTCAACCCACACAAGGATACTTGTAGAAAAACGTGCAACAACACTGTACCGCAATAATAGCTCTATATCATGTTGAGGGCCCAAAGCAGAGGACAGGGATGAAACAAAAATGCATATGAAAGATGCATGAAATATGCATGGGAGCGTTTGAAGGTACAACAAGACTCGCACCTCACTGCAAAAAGAAGGAGAAAGCAAAATAGTTGGCATTTTGTTCTCTCACTGGAGGACTGGGACAAGAGACACTGGTCAAATCAAATTGCAAGAACCCGAATCAAAATTGTGCTTTGGAAATTGGAAAATGTTGAGAAGTCTTAAAAAGGCATGATACTTGCCAAGAACAAAATAGATATAAAACAATACAAGATGAAGCAAACTACAAAGAGTGCCGTCAGTTCAGAATCTCCCAAGTCACATAGATCGCACCATCTTTCGCCAGCATTCCACCTTGCCACTTTGATTTTCCAGGCAGGTTGAAGTCCTCCTCATGACTCGACACAGGCCGACGGCAAAAGGACGCCCGGTTCAAACTGAATGCCAGGATTTCAAAAAAGGTGCCGCAAACCACCCGGACACATGAGAATGCAATCTCACTTGCATCTTTGGTCTCTTGAACTAAAACTTCTTTGGTGCAGAGCCAAAGGTCATGACTGTCAAGGAACACTTTAATGCATGAAGAGATTCCATGACAGAGACCTCCGCCGTCACTGTGTCGATCTTCAGAATGGAATCCTTTCGCACATCTCAAGGTCCCAAGGCTGCAAAATGCAAAAAAATGGTTGGAATACTTTCTAGCCTTGTTTTACATCCAAGAAACCACTTCATGCAGGAGTCATGTAACTCCTTGTAGTTCGCTCTGGTTTTCATTCAGTTAAATTCATATCTTCTGGCTGCATTCTGATTGAGCAAAATGCAACCAAATCGCATGGTTGCTGGGGAAGCCATACCTGGGATCATTGGTACATCGAGAACTCCAAGCTGAACGCACGAAAGTTTCGGAGATCGTGGCAGGACTTAGCAGGGGTTATAAGAGGTCCTACCAGTCCTACCTTACTCGTACTGCTTCGCAAACAAATGTGTGAAAATCCACAAGCTCTGGATAAGTTTTGTGATAAAAATGTCAAATCATCAAATCTATTTAAATCTATTTAAATATATAATCTTAAATGTATGTATTCAAATATTGTAAATGCATTTCATCGATGCACTTAAGTTTTTGCAAGCTGAATTGCAGCATAGGTACACAAAACGCTGGGCATCTCCTGCCCCACCACCCCATTTGAAGGGTTGAGAAGTCAAGTCCCCAAGCAAGGCAATGCCAGTATCACCTGCTGTGAACTGCCAGCAGTTTCGTTCGAGCCAGCCTTGTTGATGAACTGATAAAGATTGAAGGATATCAAAAGCGATGAACTAGCCGAGTGTACCCAAATCTGCACATTGTTAGGAGATGTTAAGAGGACCAGGAAAATCATGATGAAGCCATAAAAATGGTAGGGAGAGTGTAGCAAACTGGCTGTCTGAGAGGAATGTCCCACAGGCCATAGGCTATGGCGCTCCATGGCCTCCAGGTTCGATCTTCAGTACCTTGCATCTGCTGTTTCGCTGGTCTCGTAGAATCTGTACCATGAAATTCCAAGTCTGCTGAGTCTACTGTTCATCGTGTTCGTCTTCATGTGATCTCTGGAGCTGAGTTCTGCTATCTGAAGTGTCGGCCTTTTGCACTCCCTTAATCTGAATATTTTCCATGTAGCTAAAGTTTCTCATGGATTCTCATGGTCTATGAGTGGAACCAATACGTCATGCCGAGTCATGCCACACTTCGCGCGTGCGAAGGAATGCCATAGATAGCACCATCCGGACCCACAGTACCACCTGAAACGAAACAAAACACCAGTTGTCAATGAGTCGTCAAGGTCATCGATCGTGCTGTTTCACAAAAACCTTTGCCCTACTTGTCTTCCGGACTGAAGCCTGTAGGTTGTTCTGGAAGAATGGCTAGGTGGCAAATCCTAAGGCTGTCGAATAGTAACTTCGTATACAAATCATGATCAATATGCCTATGCGTGACATACCTATGTTTCCGCCTTTCGTGTTGCTGCAAACCATATAGCAGAGATGGTATGCACATATCACAATCAAACAGGTATAAACACTACAATTATATACAATGCAATGCATGTCGATGATGAATGAAAATCTGAAAATCTATTGGTAAATTGATAAATAATCATATAGATTGTACCAAATCATAAAAGATCTAAAAATATAAAGGCATATTATGGCATACAGGGGCCGAATTTAGGTCGTCCCTTCCAATCGTCAAGGTACCATGCCATTTCCAATTGCCCTCTGGCAGCTCACCGAAAGTGCTGACCTCCCCGGTCTCTGGTGAAATCCTGAACCGAAAGTTTCCGACTGACGGAATGCATGACTCGAATGACCCCAAGATTCAACTTAAATCCGAAAATCTCATTCAATGGACTCAGTGGACTCAGTGGATCCGGAAACATCTTCACCAAGTTTCTTCAGCACCTGTTGTGCATTGTATGGAATGCCATAGATGGAACCATCTCCGCCCAACAGTCCACCTGCAATGTAAAAAGATTCACTTGGCCAAATGATTGAAGGGTGATCAACAAACAATAAAATAGATTATCTTTTTACAACGTAACATTACATACTTAAGAATCCAATAAATTTGATGTAAAAACAAAGTATGCTGAAAAAAATAAGTAAAAATTGCAGCATTTGGTTTGGGAGGTTGCCCCACGATGGATTGAATTTCGGATTTCACACATTTCACACTTTGGCCAAGTTGCCGTACCATTTGTTGCAGCCTTCAGGCAATGATCCCAGGATTTGCACCTCGACTGAATCTCAGTTCCCAATGCTTTCAATTTTCATTATCTTTCGATATCATTTTGTTTTTTGCATTTGATATTGCGATATCATTTAATCATCTTATTGCCATCCATCCATTCTATCTGTTGATGGTCCTATCTCAGACTTCCAAGTGTCACACCTCCTCTGTTTCGGGCACCACTCTCAAGACACCCTTAGCCTCAGTGGTTGACACCATCCACCATCGACTCCGTCGACACCAAAGCCCGTCTTTTTTTTGGAGAAAGAACAAGGACAAAAACAACAAAAACAACAAAAACAACAAAAACAACAAAAACAACAAACATCTAAGTGGATTTCAGATGATTTCAGCACTCCGTTTTAATCTTACCAAGTGACATTGCATGGGATGCCATAGATGGCACCATCGGATCCCAAAACACCACCATGCCACTTCCAACGACCATCGCCAACTACACCTCGTCCCAAGTGCAGCACCTCGCCTGGACGTGATCAGAACTCGTCGAGGAAAAAAGCAGGAGAATCTTACCTTTTGAAAAAGACAAAAAAACGAAATGATTGGAAAAATGAGCATCAAAACAATGATAAAAGATAGAAGAATGAGAAGAGTGACGAAAAACGGAAGAAAAAATGCAGGAAGGTTAAGGGAAAAAAACGGAGACTCGACTCAGTGGAAAACATATGAACCACAAGGAGGAAGACGCTGAGGTCTGATATTATAGCAATCCTGGACATAAAAGCCACAAGAGGACGGGAAAAGACTAAGGGTTTGGGGGACCAGCAAGAGAGCCTTTTTACATCTCTCTAACACTCGCTCCAAAGACATCCAAAGATATCGTTGTTTGTTCTTGAACTTTCACCTTAAATGCAGGAAGCTCCCAAAGCGTGGTCTTTAAAGTTAAGATCAGGAACCGGTGCTGGGCACAATCTTCAGCACAGAGTCAGCATGAGCTGGGATGCCATAGATACCTTGAACAGAGTTGCGGGATCAAAGGAGACTTCGGAGACTTAATAGTTTATTAATGTTAAAAAAAGATTTGAGCATGTTTTTCCAGGAGAAGAGATCTCAAACAATACTGCCAGTGAGAATAGAAAGAAAGGAGGATGGTAGGTGTTTGAAACTATGACTATACTTCAACGCATGTGTATGAACTTGTGAAAGTCTTGATGTCCCGATGTGCAATGCAAGTAGGATATACGTATGCACAGTTATATACGTTATATAATATAGAAGATACGATAGAGTACCAGGCACACCTGAATTCCCCATGGTACAATTCTTCGGATCCTGGCTCTTCTAGTCGCAATCTCACTGAGACGCCCGACAGCCATCTGGTGCTAGCACTCCTCTCAGCCACTTGAACTTACCATCCAACCTGAACCGAAGCTGAGGCCGCAGTTTCCAGGTTTCCATATTCGACATTGGAAGTCATCCCCAGATTGTCAGGGCAGCCTTGTCTTTCGTGCAGATTTAGATGCTGCTGATGGTTTGTTGTTTTGATTCGTACTCCGTGGTATCTATGACAAGGTATATCAAGGTATGGAGAGATATGTGGTAAAACTTTTAAAACGGTACAACCATATAAAATATTGCAAAATGTGGGGAAAAAAGAGTTGGAGGAGTCGGTGCTGGCCTGGGACCGATCCGCTGTACCTCATAGCTTCGGGGATCAATTCCTGAGAAATCCATCGATGGCTAAAAATGTGTTGAACACCTGAGGGATGCAAATTGACGCAATACAATGCAATACATACAAATAGAATCAAAGTTAGACAAATGAACAGCAAACATCAACGCGCAATATCGAATAAGCTAAATGAGTGCAAAGTGCAAGTCACCAGGGTTTGCCCAACACAACACTCCGAGGCACTCAAGACTTGTTTGGCATGACCAGGAATGCCATAGATCATGCCATCACCTGACAGGGATGTAACGTGAAGCTTTGACAGCTTTAACTCCTTGATTCTTCGTTCAACTGTGCACAAGGCCAACAAAGCAAAGGGCAGCCAACGGGTCCAAGCCTACATGTATACACTCCATGCGGTAGGATTCTGCAAATCTTAACTTTGATTTTCATTCAACTCTCATGACGGCCATCAGCCATGTCCTGGCCGGGCCTGCTCGGACTCCTCCAAGATATTTGAATTGTCCCATGATTGGACCACCAAAAGTTCTCACGCTCGGCCTCAAAGCTGTGAAATCGAAATGACGTGATTATTTCGAAAAACAAGGACCGAATGGGAGGAAGAGAACACTGAATCAGTCTGCAGGAACCAACCATCACTTCGGGTTCACGTAACTTGTTTAGGGCACCCGAAGCCTTAGGATCAACTACAGCCACAGCTACTGCGGAAACAACGGGCAAAGTCACGGAGAATTGAATCCCCGATCGGCCAATCGGTGTCAGGAAATCTTTGTCCAATGCACAGTGTAGATTGGGCATGTCGGTTTTCTGGACTTGCCAAGAAACATAAAGGCCAACTGCGCAGCCAACAGCGAAATCAGCACCAAGCACCTGAGACAAAATCTGACTCTACTTGAATAATTTCTTGTCAAATCATGTCAAACCTATATGATGCATAACAAACGAAAATGCTCATGGTACAAAATCGATGTCAACAATAATGCATGAAATATCACGAGACGAGCTTGAGAAGTCTTGTCATGGTGATGGACAAACAACTTCTTCGAGCTTCGTGGCCGTGCACGAAGTGACGGCAACAGCGGCATGGCAAAACATGACCACAAAAAATAAATCAATTTGACAACTGATTTTAAAAATCAAGTTCAAATTTTCAACAAGATCTAGTAATGAGAATAACATGACGGTTAATACGTCAGAACAACATATAACCCCGAGTTGTGGACTTTCGGGAAGTCATCTCGTAATGTGATGTCCTTCCCTCTTTGAGGTTGCATACATGCCAGTCAGTGCTGTATTGCATTGTATTGCGGCAAAAGTGCGATATCGGTTGCATGTTGCCTCTCTATTTTCAGAGCTGCTCTTTGTCAACTCCTGAGACTGCCAATGCAATCCGACACTTACATCCAATTGTTCAAGGGATGTCCATCTGCCATCGAAAACAGCGGCGTTTTCCAAAACGCAAAACAACACACAGCACTTCGTCGGGACGCAGCATTTTTGTTGAGCCGTGTCGCTGATGCTATGGTGCTGCCGCGGGGCCTTGTTAGCACACCGAACAATCACCGAACACATCCACATAGCGATATCACACCAATATAACTTGCTTAGAAAGTTGAATGGGAATTCAATATGGCAATACCAGTCAACTTGAACTGGATAATCTCTTTCCTTCGATTGCCTTCTTTGGGAAAAACAGAGCATAAGTCTCTGTGTTGATTCTGTTGCAGTCTCCGGCTGTGATCTCATAATGCCACAATCGAATGTGACGCAGCAACAATGTGTATTACTTGTATTGTAACATCTTGTCACACCATTATGCAAATTCAATCAATGTCCACTTTTGTTTGATGAGTCTCTGAATCAGATTATGTGCAGCAAAGTGCAGCTTGGTCACTAGCTCTTGCCTTGCCTCTTCCGGAATTTCGGATTTCACCTGCATAATCTGAGCAAATGCAGTTTACAATTCAGTTCCATATTCCATGGTGTTCTGTACATAAATTCCAAAATGTCTATCTTTCCTTTTTCTCCTATTTTTCCTATCCTTTTACTTCGAAGCACCTCTGCAAACCCTCTCAACTAGAAAGCTCAAAGTCTCGCGTTTAACATCGTTTAAGATGTTTCTTGCAGCTTCGGTACAATTTCTGCTTTCGCTGGAACTTCAGCTGCCTCAATGCGTAAGGCTCACAACTTGCAGTCAGCTTTTTGTCCCATCAGTTCCAAATGAATCTACAAACGTCAAATGATACCAAATGAAGAGTGAGTCCGGCGGTAAGTCAAAGTCAAAAACATCTGCCTCCTTAGATTTTGCTTCAGCCTGCACCTGGAAGATCGTTTGCCGCTTTACCGGGCTTTAACATGTGAGCCAAAACTTCAAACATTTCAAATCTGCCGTTGGTCTCCATGGTAATTTATGATTCATGATGTTTATGTTTCACACAGGTGCACTGACCTGTTTTCTTGAAAATATCGGCGATGTCTGTATTCAACTATTCATGAGTTTCTTTACATGTTTTTCTTGATTTTTATGTGTGAAAGTTTTCAAGTTTCAAAGAATTTGATCCGGACTTCGACTCTGAATGTTCTCACCCACCTCCTTTGGCCTGCCATTGAAGGATTTCCTGACAGCGAAGCAATTTCAACTCTGCAAAGGAAAATTTGGCTCAAAAGTCCTCTCTGCATTTCAAAATGGATGTTTTTCTAGACGGAACTTGCTCTGGTACGGATATCAATGTTCTGAATGCAAAGCCGAAAATCCTATGACAAAAGGACCAAACATATGGAAACTTCATGTCATTTCATTCCATTTCATCCTGACCATCTATTTTAATTCATATTAAACATCTACTACTTTGTTTTGGCGATGGCACCATTAACCCAACAAATAACATCTCGAGTCAATGTAGTGCTTGAACAACTCCCGGCCTCTGATAACGTGGCGCTGTGATGGGCCGGTACCTGTTTGAAAAAGGACGTTTGAAACGAAAAAACGACCGACAGCATGATACGTCAGAATATACGTCTGTCAGGGCACTCCTGGGACCGACCTCCGTACCTGGGGAGAGAGGCACGAAGTGTTTTTTGCAGCTTGCAAGAGAAGAGCAGTCGTTCGGTGAATTCTACGGGATTTCAGACTTGCTTTTCAAAAACGTCACAAAAAGTTGTTCAAAAGTTTCATAAAAGTGACGGCTGAACATGAAAATGAAAGAATAGCCGTTGAACCGACTCTGTTCTAGACTTCAAGTCTCAATTTCACAGGCCTAGGCATCCAACCATCCAACCATCCAACCATCCAACCATCCAACCATCCAACCATCTCAGGCCAAGTGACTGATTTTGAAAATATGCGTGTGGCACGCTGGACATATTTGACATGGAGTAAAAGGGATAGTTTGTGCTGTGTGACCTCAAATGTTGAGTGGCGGCACCAAGTTTTGTGGATGTCACCAATCTTTGGCGAAAAGGGGTGCCCAGTTCAGACTGACTTGGAGCACTTGGTGAAATTCGGATTCAAAACGTTGTCCAAGTTGTTTCTTTTAATTTAGGATGCTTCCAGCGTTTCTCTCAGGCCTGTACGAGAAGTTAGCCATAGCCTCATGAGAAGGGGCACGTGCAAAAAACTTGGTATGATGTGGTATGTACACTAGAAACAGCACTATTTGATATTATGTGTTTGCTTCAAGTCTTAAAGTAACCCATACTGACTACGACACCTTGCTGAAAGTAACAAATCTACCACGGCTTTTGGCACATGCTACAGCTCCAAGTGCCCTTCAATGGTGGAAACATGTGAAAATCTTCCACTCTGATGGCAAAGAGATCAACATAATAGTCCCGTAAGCCAATGAAGCTTCACCTACATATATATTTACACACATCTTTTTGATCCCTCATGCATGGACATTGTGCGCACACCCACAGGATGTGAAACCTGGAGAGACATGTTGGAGTAAACGGCAGCCAAAGCCAGTTTCAACAGCGACAAGATGCAGAGAAGTACTGTTGCTGTTGGTGCCACGCTGCAACCGCCTGATTGTCATACATTACAGAAAGATATGAAACTGGGGGGGGGCACAAGTTTTGCTTCCAGATTGGGAGGAAATCTCATCTCTCAGCCACCCTTGGCAAGCGGTGACGATGTTTGCATCCTCACATCCTCGAATTCCGAGTTCATAGAGCTGTCGTTTTCCACAATTTCATAAGCAGTAGTCTGTGGCGGAAGTTTCCTTTTCCTTCCCCTGGTGTTTTTCTATGTTTTTCTGTGATATGAAGAAAAGGAAGAAGTGTACCTTTAGGTGGTGTGCGCACAAAGGCACAAGCGCCCTTACAATCAGAAGCATCCCTTTGCGCAAATGAATCTCGAGTAGTGGCTCTCCCAAAAAAAAAGCGTGTGAGAGGTCCTCAAAAAGGTGGAAGACCGAACTTGTGAAACGCAGCAATTATTCAAACCTTTTGCACCACTTTTCGTGTGAAAAAAAGGTACGATTTCGTGCACCGGCTCGCTCTCTCTCTCTCTCTCTCTCTGTGAAAATCACATTTTGTGCGAGACCTCCAAAAATGGAACTTGCAGCCAAGCAATTCTGTGAGACTTCCTCCAAAACTGGACGTGGAAGATCTGAAAACGAATCAGTTTTGTGAGACCTCCTCCAGTGAAAACGAAGAATTCTCCGAGGCGTCATTGAGAAATAGAAGTTCACATCTTCAATTTTGAATGCTCAAGATTTAAGGGAAACTGCGAATCCGCAACCTGCCGCTCGACAGACCTTACTGTTACCGCTTCAGCAACGCATTTTGTATGAAAAAGCATCTAGGTGCTCCCCAGCTATCTCTCAAAAACATGCAAAAACATCAAAAACGCATTTCGTACGAGACTGGTACACTACTACTGCCGCTACTCCTGAAACTGTTATTTTCAGTTTTTGAAAGTTGGTAACTCGGAAGTTGTTCACCTGAGTGACAAAAAAACTCCTACTTTCCATCATGCTAGTTGGTTAACAGGGATCCTTAAATGGTTTATTACAACCCCTATGTGACTAGCCAGGGTTTTTTCATTGCTCACCTAAACTTCGATTATTTTCATACTTTATCATACTTTCATATAATTTCCGTGTTACAGCCATCCTACACATGATCGTCACATAATCCCATAATCCAAAGCTTGCGCCTTGCTGGCAGCTGATGGCTGAGCCCTGCCACACCGACAGGACAAGGACAGCATGCCACGAAGACAACCACGAAGGCAGCCCCGAAATTCACCGCAACATGCTTTAAACGCTTGCTGCCCCCAGGAATTTGTTTCAGAAATGTTTCATTCATGTTCATTCCTCCTGTGACATCTCCTTGTCACCCAATGAGTTTTATGCAATGGCAGGACAAGAACGTACCCACATGGCCTCAAGACGATGTCCAGGTGAAACAGACTTAAAACTTTAGAGAACAATCAAAGAATATCCTAGAATCCTAGAAGCCAAAGAAAAATCTGTACACATGACACTTGGAAACCACATTGTGACACACATGAAAACATTTGGTTGCAGCAAACGCCTCTCTGGGCTCGAGGATGCAGTTTCATATGTGTATTCATCCTCGTCTCCTGTGTCTCCTGTCGCAGTCCCCAAAGTTGAACCAAGCAGATCGTGCAGCTATTCCATGAGAAAACAGTACATTTCCACAAAATTTCTTGAAACTCATACTTAAGTTACTTAACTAACACTGTGCCTGCAATATACTTCCCCAGCTGCATATCTCAAGTTGCTGTTCTTTCTTGCTGTTTCCGTCAACCTCACTTTGAAAACAGCAACCTTGGCCTGAAAGGGGACAAATGATGCGAGCTTTCGAAGTGGTTATTGAATTTGTATGCAACATTATTCTCCAAAATAGTTGATGTTATGCGGTATACTGCGTTTGGAAGTGGGTACTGATCATGTGCGGTGCCCAAGTGTTCGCTCCTGGTGGAGCTCTGCCAGGTGCTTTGGGGGGCGGGGGTGAGAACTTTCCTGGTGGCTTCAGATTCTCAGATTCTCCTTTCTCCGCTTTCTCTGCTTTCTCCGCTTTCTTGTCTTTGTCTGTTTTCTCTGCTTTTTTTAAGGCGCTATCCTTTGCCCCTTCCACCGTTTGTGATGTGGGGCTCACTGCCTCCGTTTTCTCGTGCTTCTCTCCTTTCTTCTCTTGCTTTTCGTGCTCTCGTTTCTCTTGCTTGGAAGGTTCGAAATGCTCTCGTGGTTCCTTCCCAGGCTTTCTTCGAGGTGATGCCGTGGTCTGCGAATGTGGCATCCTTGGTCGTTCTCGTCTGGGCGATCGATCCCACGACCGTGACCGCGGTGGTGGGCGACGCTCCTCACGGCGGCCTCGCTCACCGTCGCCCGAGCGCCGCCAGTCACGGCGCGGTGATCGACCGTCCCCACGAAGCGACCTTGGGCGCCGTGGTGAAGACCTTCGAGGAGACCTTCGAGGAGACCTTCGAGGAGACCTTCGAGGAGACCTTCGAGGAGACCTTCGAGGAGACCGTGGTAAACGAGGACCTCGAGACTGGTTCTTGCGCCTTCGACGTCCTTAGACAGCTGAGAGTTGGTAAACTGTCAAGAAACCTCGAAACTTGTCAATGCATTGTGTGCAGAGTCCTTTACACAAACTCAATTCAAATCGATTTGATAACACCAGCCTAGCGACGCCGCTGCCATGGGCCAGTCGCACCACTGCCACCGCCGTGCCTTCCGCTGCCTTTGCTGCCCTTGGATGCCTGCATTGCACGGTACAATGCAGTACACATGACTCCAAGTAAGACTCTAAGCGACACACATGACGGAGCTGTAGAAGACACTCTAAATTCATCTCAACCTGTTTTACATTTTTTTCAACCTGTTTTGAGCGGAACTTAAACTTTGAGTTTCAGGCAGACTTGCTGCCGAGGCCAAGGTGTCTCTGTTTAGATTCATCCCAAGTGCATGGAAGTGCACATTCCATCGAACCACAGCATACACAACAACACTGTGACACCTTTCCCGTGCCTTCTCTTCCGGCGCTCTGCTATGTCTACTGCAAGAGGTACACAGGAAAGATCAGGACAGTAGACTGATAGGTGGCATCGAAAACAACAGCGCAAAAACACTTCGTGTGATGAGGACCAAAGCCAGTCGTTTGACGTCTCCCAATGGCACAGAATGTGTGTGTATGGGTGTGAAAGACACTACGAACACTGCAGTAATAATACACTGTTGTTGAGCACAGAATGGTGGAAAAGCATTAACCAAAATCAACAGTGCCAATGGCTAATAGCCGCATGGCTAGTCCTAATCTCAAAGCAAATGCAGTTCGGTTGCATGACTCTCGAGATTTAACCCTGTTTTGAAAGTTTCAAAAGCCTCTATGTTCAAATTGTGCCTCAGGGCATCACTTTCTTGTTACATGTATTGCGGATTTGGGGTTCTCTGCTCGGTGCTGAATTCCTTTACTCTTGGTGCTCAAAAGATGTCAAAAAGCCCTCTGAGTAAGTGTGGTTCAATTTGCCAAATTCTCCCAGGTTATACTGTGTCCACTCCCTGCCTTGTCAATTTCTTGTTCTTTATGTCTTTGGTTGTGGAAGAATTTTTCAAGCATGTACAATATCACAAATCACTTGAAGTTGCTGCTTTGGTAGATTTGTAAAAACAGTAAAGTGGGGTAAAGTCACATAAAATCGAACAGCTCCGCCGGCTCCGCCCTGTGCTCTCCTGTGGCTGCGAGGCGCGCTCCGCAGTTGCAGCCCTCCGCCGAGTCCATCCAGTCCACCCAGCCGGCGCCCCGACCGGCTGCGGTCGCGGTCGTGGCTGTGCGGTTCCCTCTCTGGGAGGCGCTGTGGCGAGCTCCGAGACGCTGCAGGCACTGTGTGCGGCATGTTCCTCACTCTTGGCCCAATATAAACCAATTTTTTTCGTGACATGTGGGACACATTGACAACTTGGCAACAAACACTGAATATCTGAATGTTGACCAAATTTGACCAATATCACGTTTCAAAATCAACAGAAGCTCCAAAGCTTTGACAAAACTCCCAGAAACCTCCCGGGCCTCCCGGGCTTCGCATCCTTCTCGGGCTTTGCAGCTTTCGCCTCGAGCTCGGTGTCCAACGGGGCCACGACCGGCACGACCGGTTCGGCCACTTCCGCCGTCGGCGTTCGGTCGACGTCGGTTGCTGGCAACTCAGTTTTCACATGTTTCACCTCCATCTCCATCGGCTCCATCAGTCTATCAGGTCCTGAAGTTTGAAACAGATTGGAGATGGCAAGAATCAACTGTGGATCGGGATTGCAATCCACGTCCTGCACCAGCATCCGCAGACAGGGCATCAACTTGCAGGTCGGCAGTCTGGACCTTCCGCTAAGAGTTTGACTTGAAAGGCTTTCGTCCCACCCGCGTGGCAGATGTTGCAGCACCGATACATGTCGCCTACAAACCTATATCAACT
The DNA here is from genome assembly GCA_000507305.1 of Breviolum minutum Mf 1.05b.01. Lineage (NCBI taxonomy): Eukaryota > Dinophyceae > Suessiales > Symbiodiniaceae > Breviolum > Breviolum minutum. The sequence continues at coordinate 36,866 of DF242607.1, forward strand.
ATACGTACGTATATGTGTGTATATATGGTATTCCCTATGTCTTTAAGATGTGGTTGAAAATATTCACACATGTTCGCTTTTAATAGCGTGTATGGACTATACCGACTATACCTTTACATCAAATTCTGCATTAAGACTCTGTTCATAAAACCTTCCATACCATCAGCACATTCATCACCAAAACTGTCACGTTGCATGCTGTCTATGCAATCATGCAGCTACCCCGAGCAAAGCAGACGCAATACACCCCCAATCTTATGGCTGAAAAAAGCTGAAAACGTCAATGACCTCATTCTCCTCCTTGTGCTCTTTCGGCTGCTTCCTAGCCGCCCATGCGAATTCTCAATCGAATTCCATGCGCAAAAACCGCAACACATTCACAGTACGTGCAAAGGTCATGTGTTAGTGCACATACTGCCAACAGTGCTAGTCACAGCTCCTTACATGTCCCTGGGAGACAAGAGCCCCGAGGATTGAAAATAGAGAAGCAGGGAAATCATTGATATTAGAAGATGCCTCTGAAAGGCAGGTCTGTCATTCTATAATGCGGCATCATTTGATTAATTGAGTTCCCACTTCCTTCATCTTTCCGATCCTGTTGAAGATTCTGTTGTTTTTTGGTGAAAATGACTCTGCATATCTCTGCATTCCCTGCCAAAGGAGCTCCTGCGCTTCTTTCTGTGAGGGACAGGCTCCGGCTCTGCAGGGCCCCTTGGTCCACAAGAATTCACAACAAAATTGGGAGCCCTCAAAACCCTCCCAGCTTGGTTGACACTGCATCCCTGCATCTAACTACGGATCCCTGCATCCCAGGCACTTTTCGGGGGGAGCAACTGGCATCCCCGGCATCTGCTTCAACTTCTCTCGTTCAGCTTCAGTCTCCGCCTGAAAAAGGCCTGCACATCTGGCACTGTCCATGTCTTGCTTGTTCCAAGCAATTTGGCAATTTGAAGTACTGCACCTCTTCGTGCCCAATTTCTGAACAAGTACAGGATCGGCAAATGCATCTCTCAAGCAAACCAAAGATTATGATCATAAAATAAATAGCATATAGCTGCATATTCAAGTGATGAAAGACATAGCATTATAATCATGCCTGTGGTACTATAAAGCAGTCTATGTCACTATGCAGCACTACGTAACTTTGTACTTTCGTTTGACAAAGTTCACTGCTTTCTGCCTGCATCCATTGGTTCGTCGGGGCCCACCGCAACATCACCTCAGCTGGGTCACAGAGAACACCATTTTGCATGGAGACAAAGCATTCGCCGTCATTCGCTTGATCTTCCAAAAGAGCATCTACCATCATTAGATGTGATTCCCCAATACTACCGGGCCCAAAGTATTGCCAATTATAGTATCCAATAGTAGTTGGGTCTTGCGCCATTCACGCAGAATACATGGAGATGCAGCTTAGTATGTCAGAGGGTGCTGTGTTTTTCTAAGTTCTTCAGCTTCTTGCTTTGTTGATTAATATAAGATTTCTTTAAGTTTTCGTGTGTCTTTTACTTCTTCAGGCCGTCGTTGAAGTGCTGGCCCTTTGAGATTTGCGAAGACATGCGTCGACCTTTGCTGGCCTGAAACGCTTCAGTTGACTTCCTCCACAGAAACAAAACAAACTCGAGATTATCTTTTGACATTGGGCTTCAACTTAAATGAGATCACATTGGCCATGTTTATCCATGAAGCTACGCCTTTTCACATCTCTACGCCTTTTGAAGCTGGCTTCAGTGAACTTCACATCGAACGACAAGAAACGCACCGACCGATCAAAGAAGGACTCCTTGGTCTGGCAGGCCACGTCCAACATCGCTGGCGTCCTGGGTCCGAGTCATCGCACCGTCGCACGGATGTCGCGAATTCGTGATTTCCGAAAAAGCCCGGCCTGGGTTCTCTGTAAGGCTCGTCCGGGCCGCAAGCCATGTCACGGCAACCTGGAGTTGCGGCTGCATCAAGTGCCGGTGCCACCGCAGGACCTGTCCAGGCAGTCTGAGCTTGAGAGGGAACGCAGCCACAAAAACAGATAAAAAAAATAAAATGATGTCATGAACATCATGAACATCATGAACATCATGAACATCATGAACATCATGAACATGAAATGGTCAGGAGAGTAAAATCACAAATTATCTACATAATAATATTCAATAACTTGATATAATACTGCGAACAACATATCACCAAAGAACTGGATAAGATGCAGAAACAATTACGAAGTATGTGATCTGACGATAACTGCATGATAAAACATCACGACATAATAAAGAACCTGCGAAAAGTTATGGACAAAGATCAATACAAAGATTTGCAGTCCAACTTCAACCGCTGGTTTTGAAAGGAGTCAGTTTCAAAAAATTTCAGGTGATTCTGAGCATTTCTTTTGAAATGACCAAGATCGAGATTATGAGACTTCACAAAGTTGGGCGCGTCACTTCGATGGGAAGAAAATGAAGATGAGAGGGTAATAAACACACTGAACCGCTAAATCTTTCAATTGTCGCTGATGTTGCATTGGATGGTGCTTTGAAAAGGGAGCTGGTCAACTTCTTGTTGCTGCTCCCGACTCGCAGCGCCCAAACAAGACGTGTTTCAGATTGTTTCAGACTGTTCAGATTAACATTAGGATCAAACATCCACGATAAACTGCTCAACACAGGTTCCTGGGGGCTTGAAGTGGGATACATGCACATTCCGAACTATCCCTCCTGCTTTGGCTGGGGCGGCTTCTTCGTCTGATGAGGTCTCATAGGAGCTGCTCTCCTCCACATTGAAATCATTGGACGAAGGCGGTGCCAAGGAGTGACTTTCAGTCAAAGAAACGCCGTGAACGCCTCTTCTGGATGGGTCGGATGGCTCGGCATGGCGGGCGTCTTTGGTCGCGGATGCCCTGAGGCGCAGTGTCCACGGTGTCCGCTGTCCACTACTTACCAAGTTGTTCTACAGTCTAAGAGGAGTCTAAGGTATTTCAAAACATTTCAGGTTTCGAGACAAAGAATCAATGTCTTTTGTGTGAGTGAGGAACTTTTGGTAAGACAAAGCTTTATGAAAGAAACGCAAAACAAAACACCGCCTTGGGAACGCCGTTCGGGCCTTGGCCACAACGCATCACACGGCAGTTTTTACTGTTGGCCCCCTTCAAGGTTTGAAATCAACATCAGTTCCTTCACCAACGAGAAATACGTGTAGCAAAAATTGGCAAAATACATAGAACACAAACATGATTCATTCAGGACGAGCAACAGGCTGCTTTCATGGCTGTCCATCAAACACAAAGATCTCTCACAAAAACCTTGCTGATGTCAGCGAGTGAAAGTTGCATGTCTTGTGATCTTGTCCGACCTGGATCAGTCTGCCACAAATTTCACTTCTAAAGTAGAATCTGTGAACCTAAAACCATCTGAAACCCATGAATCCATGTTGCCTCCATTTCTCTAATATCATGTCATCTCTTCAGCCTGACGAAATGGGACATTAGATTTGTCACTGGTTCAATTGGATGTGATAGGCCATGGATGTAGCCTACAGGCTCAACCAAGCTGAAAAAAGCTGCAATTCAAGTTGAAACAAAATGGGAGCAAGCAGCTTCCTCAGGAGCCACAAATTAGTCTTGAATCTAAGTTTACAGCTTGCATGGAATTGAAAAGTGTGCCGTGATCAAAAAGTCATGAAAATCTCTAAGTGTATGGCTCTGTGTGCCATAGAGCTACTGAAGACATGTTAAACGGATATTGTTTTTTCCTACTTTAGCATTCACGGCTCGATCAATGCTCAAGCTTTTCTGGTCCTTTTCGTTCGGCAAACATTGGCACGACAATGAACTTTGACGTTGCGGCAGTATCTGATCTTTTAGCCTCTTGCCAGCGCTGTCTTTGGTATCTAGCTGCAATTTGCAGCTTTGGAAGACACCTGCGGCGAGACTCAACAAGAGAAATGTGCAGAGCAGATTCTTGGACCAAGGCAACTGGTTCCAGCAAGCGGACAAACAGAGGACATTTTGTCTGTTTGAGGCATGCCATGTCACGCCTTAATGGGTGTTCCTTGACTCTTCCCTCAACAAATTATGCACACTCATTGTGTAAGGAGCGAGGGTTGTGCCACTTAAAGGTTTTGTGGTTTGAGGTGCTACGTTGCACCTCCGTTCCAATTCATGAATTGTAGGTTTATTTTGGTTTTTTGGTTCCTTCCAACATCCCAAAGTGAGTTGTTCACTCATTGCACTCGTTCACCTCACATGACCTGGCTCCATCACTCCGTTGGGTGTCAGCTGCTCCCCTGCCTACGAGTCTAAGATCTCTTTAAGTACCTCAAATTCGAACGGGGAAGATGGTCCACAGTTTGATAAGCATTCTTTTTGTTTGGTCTTCATTTCAACTGTCAACTTTGTATGATAGATGATGATATATGATTTGTATAATTTATATTACATGTTTGTCGATTATCAAGGAATCAATCAGTACATATACGACCCGGTACGACAGCTGGGTCTGCCGGGCTCTTCCTTGAAGGCCGCCACTTGGCCTCGGACTCGCTCACGGAGTCGGTCCAGCCTCGGTTGGATACGAAGACTCGGCAATACGAGGACTTCGAAAAACCGAAATGCTCTGAATTTTTAAAGCATTTCAGATACGTACAAATATGATTTAGCATATAATCTCATGATAGTATGAAGGATTCAATCTATCTTTTGCCCACAAAACTCCGAAATCCCTCGCCACGACACCACTCGTTGGCCAAAGACAAAAATGCTTCGGAAGGACCTCAGTATTGCCCGGAGAGTTATCGGGGCCCAACCAGCTCAACAACGGGACGAAAAGGACCGCGATGAGTCGGGTACCAGAGCCCTTCCATCTGGCGTCCACACGCAACCTGTGCGAGCGAAAGAAATGTAATCAGCTTGGCAGAAATTTGGAAGAGAAATTCGCACCGGAAATTCGTCATTTCGACGAAATGCCGTCATGCTATCGTCGATTCGTTGAAAACCTTCAGTCGTACACCACGTGATACCACATGTGCCATGTTCAAAAGTCGCAATAAAGAGGATGGTCATCACGCCTTTAACAAGGAATCCTGGTAAGGAGATAGGGTTCATGACCATCTCCTACCCTAGGGAAACAATAGTTTAGACTAGACCCTATCACACATGAGTCTCTGCTCTGTGGGCAAAGTGTCCTGCAATTCGTTTTAAGACCGAAGGGAAGGCCAAAGACCTTGTACTTGAGAATACATAAAGTTTAGTTTGAGTTTGATTGTGATTCACAGTCAGTGATTTATACATATCACATAGCTATAAAGTTCTTATTAATATAACTGCAACACACTCAACTCTTCAACGTGAATTGACTAATACTTCACTATTCCTTTCTGGTTTACCTTTCCTTCTTTTCTGACCATCTCCCCTGTCTCCCCTCAGATCGAAAATGTCTGGATACACCCCAACTGTCTTAGTCCAATGAAATCTAAGACCCCCAGCTCTGCAGGGGAAATTGCATCCATGATCTCTGGCATGGACAAGGTCTGAGCAAACAGACTGATGCCGTCTGCGACCATAAGGATCGAATGATTCGGCTGTGAAAAAAACACTTATCCACTCAATCCAGCGTCGGAAAAGGATCGAGATGCTCTCAGGAAACTGACATCTGAGTAGTCTGAGGGATCGAAAAGGCTGTCTGGTAGTGTGTAGAGACATGATTGTGAAGCAGACAGCTTGTTGGCAGAACTTGTGGGGGGGCGAGGGAAAACGAAAGCTAGACTACTAGGCAGTGGAAAGGACGAGGACGTAGGTTGAGTAGCACAAGCAGCCGCAGCAGCACCACAGCAGCAAGGAACAGCCAGCCAGCGGGCAACAAGATCTACCAAGATTGGAGAGGGCCTGGGGGGAATCGAGCCCGAGACCTGTCGAATATGGGGCCGTGGTCCTGGCGCATGATGTCCTTTCGGGTGGATTTTGGTGCGAGGTGCGCCTTTTCGGGCTCGTTTTTGGTGTGCGGTGCGCCGTTTTTGGGCTCGGTTTTGGTTCGCGGTGTGCGGTGCGCCGATTCTGGGGTCGATTTTGGTGTGCGGTGCGCCGTTTTTTGGGTTCGATTTTGCTGCGCGGTGTGTGGTGCGCCGATTTTGGGGTCGATTTTGGTGCGCGGTGCGCCTTTTTGGGCTCAGCAATACCAGAGCTAACAGCAGCGGCACAGAATGTGACTTCTATGCAGGCCACCCCCCACACCCCCTGTTGAATTTCTAAAGGATAACTCAAGTTCTAGCCCAAGGGCTAGCTTTCGTGACTTCAAGAGTTGTACTGTTCAGGACTAAGACCGGAACTCCACTAAACTTGTCCTCTCCGAGGTTCATGGAGAAGCTCAATTCGGCTTCATAGTGGAAACCTTCGAGCTACAAGATGCTACAAGTCCCGTATACAAAAGTTCAAACTCCCAGAAACGTGACACTCTAGAGTCAAGACACCATGGCGAGGTTGCTTTCGCACATAAACAATGTGGGCCTGGCGAAACGCAACGAGATCGGCAATGCTCTTGGAATCGGAGAACTGCAAATCTTTTCAGATCGTCCGTGCCTCGCCCTTCAACGATTTCACCTTGCTGATCTTTGCAGTGACTTCCCCGGCGCCCACAGGCAATGTCACCTGGACTCGGGCAATGTCTCCATCGGAAGTTCAAAAATCTTTGAAGCCACAAGCCTAAACGAATGCCCATGGAAGAGAGTAGATACATTAGATACCTAGATACCCATGGCCCAGCATTTCAAGCAACAAAAAGAAAAATTTGTCAAAAACTGGGGCCACATGCAACACTCTACGAACCGGGCATCGATTCAAGTCAGAGCTGCTCCAAGCTTTGGATGCTTAGCTTCAGCATTTTCGATACCACATTGACACTTTTCAAATCTTTTCAATGTGTTCAATTCCAACCCATCGTGCTTAAGCTTCCTCTCCAGTTGTGCCAAATGTACCAAGTGTAGATATGTTGCTTCTCTTGGCCAACTGTTTCTTCAAAAACCCTGGGTAGGTCAAGGCAAACTCGCTTGAACACTCCCAAAGCTGAGACTTCTCACATTGGAGCCACTAACACATGCATCTCCCAACCTCAACTGGAAAGAGTCAAATGTCGAATATCGTAATTGCACAGATCAAACGTCAAAAATCAGGTGAGGCGGCAAATCCTCTGTAGCCTTTGTCCTTGCCCAAACCGAATCCAACCTTTTGATGCTTCTTGCTAAACCTATTACATCGTTCACATCTCTCACAACTCCCAATCAGCTTGAGAAGTGACATAGCTGCCGTACTTTCTTGTGAGTGAACTCAGGTTTAAGAACTTTACATGTTCCGAGCTTCTCTGGATGTTGATTGTGAAGCCCAAACTGTTTCCCCGTTTTTTTAATACAAATTTTCTCAAAAGACTTCAGATGTCCACGTGGCTTCTCCGGGTTGGGTTGCTGAGGTCCCCTGGCCAAGCTGTGAGGCGCTCCTGGGCCCAACTCGAGGCATCCTTCTCTTCCCAGGTCCCAGCCTCAATCCGATGATTGGAAAGGATGAGATTTCGGAGATTTGAAAAAATGGAAAAATGCAGTTTTAACTTCAAAAATTATGAAAAAAATGACGAAAAGTTTGCCACCTTTACATAGACATATACTCAGTATCACGACATATCACATTTTGAAATTTCCAATAATATAATTGCACGTTTGTTGTACAAGCGCAGTATAATTGCACGTGAAGCAGGAAGGTATTTCTTAACAAGCAGGAAACTGTAACTGCGAGGAACTTTTAGTATCTCCAGTTGTATGCCACGCTTAGACACCCCGAATCCACACCTGATTCCACTCGCTCCCAACTTTTGGAGAGCTTTCTGAATCTTTGCTCTCGACCTCTGGATGCAAACATCGGTCTCACAACGCACCGAATCTCTGACGAAACGGCTGTGGTCTGAGGCTCATACTAACTGTGGTTTGGGCGCAGCATCAGACAGAACCTTGCGAGCTGCACCAATGAAGTGCCAACTCTGTACTTTCTCTATTTCTTGTTCAGCAACTGAATGGCATGGCTCCAACTGCAAATGACCCGCTACAATGCTGATAGAGCCCATGAGAAGCCTGTTTGCAAAACAAATTCATCAAACCCCTTCAAGTCTCAAACTTGTTAACCTTTCAGCGCTAAGTGAGGAACAGTACCCAAACGACCGTGGTAGTACCCTTTCTGCCTGAGACGGTGAAGCATGGGTCCGTGCACATGCGCAAAACATCCAGACTCAGATGTATGATATGTATGATATGTACAAAGCCGATGTACTAAGACAGATTCATGATTGATGATGCGCGTGTATCGACTTTCCGATACGAAACCTTTTACAATACACCACAAACTAGAAGGGATTTTGTACACAACCTGTTTCCTGCGCAAGAAAAGGCCCACACTTCGTCTCCTTCAACAGCTTTTTGTCCTATTGCAAGCGACACAAGTGTGGCCGGAATCTGTCTTCATATCTCCTCCCTCCTCCATTCCATGTTTCGTTTCCGGTTTCTGTACACTTGCCTTTTTCATTGGTTCTGTTGTTCATCGCTGCATCGCTCCTCTTCGTCCAACTCAGCTTCGTCCATCTTGACGACCTGAACTTAACATGAATGCAGTAACAGGCTTGTAAATACGAGTGTGTCTTTGCAATGAAGACATTCCAGCATATTCCAACTGCATTATGAATGGCAATAAATAAAAAAAGAGATTTGCAATCTTGCTTCCGCTGCCTCCTCCACCCGCTTTTTTTCCTGCGCAGCAGCTGCTGCCTTTGATTCAGCCTGCCACTCCTGTCCAAGCAAAAATGCAAACGTGCAGAACCTGGACGAACTATGGAGGAACGGAGGGACAGAGACGGTTTTGAATTCTACAAGAATGCGCTACGAGCATTACCATCGCAGCGCCAAACTCAGTGGAAAAAGCTACCACGGATTGAGATGGTGGTTTGGTGAGGTCATTGATGCTTATAGTGTTATAGAATCAGGTCAGTCCAAGTGCCTCCAGTGTGATGGAAGGCTTTCCCTCTTTCACACGTCGCTGATTCTCTTCCTCCAGCTGCCTTAGTTGAAGGTGGGCATTCGGTCAAGCTGCCAGACATGGAGGTCGTCCCGATGATCCCAATGTTGAATCTATGTGTTCACCCTTCCATCCTTCGCTGAAAAATCCTTTCAAAGATCATATTCCATCATCCATCTTGTTCGTTTCGTCCCTATCGTATGGTAAAAGCATGTAGAAGCCAGAACATTACGGGAACATCTTGTTCGTTTCGCACCTCTCTTCTTCTTTTTGTCTCTCCTCGTCCCGGCGTTTCTGGGCCTCCTCCTGTCATTTCTTGAGTCTTGACACGTTGGGTGTGATCTGAGACACAAAGTCACAAAGGCCAGAAGAACTGAGAAGAATCATGATGATTCCCCAACACCTTGGATTCTCACGCGTCTTCAAACAATCTGTCTGTGAATATGTTCAAAGAATTTCAGAGGTGCATAGCGTTGTCTCTCAAACCTTTACAGGAAATCGGAAAGAGATGTTCCATTGATGCGTGAAATCAGAGCAACAATTCCAAGGAATGGCTGTTCTGCATCGTTCCAAAGCATGATTAAACGACCTGCCTTCTGCTTCTTCTCAAGCTCCTCCTCCTTTTCTTTGGCTTTCTTGGCGAAATCCTGCAAGTTCAAGAGACACACAACCTTTCCTGTCATTTCTATATCTCATGCATATTGCCACAGAATTCCTGCCGATTTTTTGCTTCTTTGCATGGAGGAATGGCAAAGCTTGTTCTCTGCTGTGACAAATGATCATTGGGGGGAACAGCACGTTTTCTTCCAGGACCATGAAAGCGACCGTAGTGACCGCAGACTCTTGAATCGTTACTGGCTTGACTGGCTTTACTGACTTCAGTGCTCACATCTCCGTCTCCTCAAAAGAGATCTCTGCCTCTCCAGCCTCTTTGAGGCGTTTCACCTCGTCAAAAAAATTCAAAGGTGACACGGTGACACGTCTCACATTTGACATGACATGCAGACATGTCATTTTGGATATGCTCTAGCGCGGCCTCTTCTTCGTAAGCTGCTTGAAGTTTTCCAAGCCTCACCGTTTCAAGTCATGTTGGTCTTGCTGGTCATGTAGGTCTTGTTGGTCCCGTCTGTTTGGTGACAGGCAAAACTTTGCAAAAAATTGGAACCGGCATGTAAAATCATATCAAACACTCTCAGATGCAGACTTTTTGTGCTGCTCTTGATAGAGGCCACCCTTCATCGCAGCACTGAGCCTGTTGGAAAGTTTGGGGACATCGAGCTGTGCTCCTTGTTTGGCTTGTCCTATGCACGGCTTTCCAACGAAAAAGCACCTATGAATACCTATGATACCTATAAATTGATTTCCACCACTGCCAGCGTAGCCTCAGAAATTGCGATGTTTCAACATGCAAATGAGTCAAATAAGTCAAGGTATGTCAAGGTCTATATTCCAGACCTCTTGTCTGTCTTGTCTCACTTTGAACCCAAAATAAAGCAATACGAACTTCAGTTGGACCGCAATCTGCCATGGCCAAAGGCCGCCTCTCTTTCTCCTGCTGTCGCAGCTCCTTGATTCGAGCCCGGTGACTCACGAAGCTTGAAAAAAATCCAAGGCAAAGACTCGACGATCGAAGGTGCAGACTTCACATCATTCATGACTCGACGATCGAAGGAAACCTGGGACGGCACCGCATGGTCGACGCGTCCTTGAGGCGCTCCTTGACTTTCAAGAGCATCTCACGAGCCTTTCCATCCCCACCAGATCCAAAACATGTCGAAACATGTTGAAAGCTAGGAGAAACATTATTGGAAGGTTATAGAAGCAGGAGAAGCAAGGATTTTGAAGGGAACAAATGTGAACACATTGAAAATGGAACCTTGATAACCTGAGAAGAGATTTCAATAGATTTCATAGAAAGCCTACGGGAGGAAGGGTCGCTGTGAGTGCAGAATACGCTTGGTTTATGCTTCTGTTTCTGCGTTTGTGTTTTGTCTATGTTTATACTTTATATCATATCGATCGTATATTATCGTATATTATGTTATTGCAAAATTTATCTTGTGTTTACCGGTTTACCGTGATTTATGCTTGTGCTTTTCTAGCTCACAGGATGCCTCGCGATTGCTGGGCTCCAGCTGAATGAGGCGACTGAGATCTCCCCTTGCCTCTTCCAAACGCCTTAGCAGGGAACCTGAAATCCTGGAACCATCTGGAACCTGCCAAGAGTATCCAAGAGTCAAGTTGCTTCGACTTTAGCTCAAAGAGTCTATTCCTTTCGTTTCTCTGTGGTGTTTTTGCAGCCCTTGTGGTAAGAGTCCACAAGTTCAATTTGGTGTTTCTCCTGAAGCTTCAAGCATTTCTATCAGTGCTTCAAAATAATTTCTCACGCACTGAGTAGGCGGCCCTTCTGTGTCGAGCTGCAGCCCTCGTAAAGCTTGGCGTGGATAAGACAGGCAACGCATGTGGTATGTCGGACCATCTTTGATATCGCATCTGACTGGCTCACAAGCAAAAAGGTTCCGGAAAACATGTTTGTGTGTGTGTTTGTATTTTTGGCCAAGGATGAAACGTTCCAATTTGCTAAAAGACCCACCCATGCGAGGCATGCAACACTTGCCAAACATTCAGCCTGCTAGGGAACGGCGGTAGAGCGCTTTGGTGTTGTCCTCACTCCACAAGTCAATTCTCAAGTCTCCCCATCGCCTCCACGAAAATCTCGTGATTCTGTGGGCTGCGTTGTATGCGTGTCCCATGCAGTACTGCAAATACAAAGTGGCATATTGCGGCATTTCACTGTCGAACGTTGCATCTGTCCTTTTCGATTAGGAGCACCTTGCTAGCATGCTCAATAGCGGCCAGCCAACTGCTCTGCTTGATATTGGCCTCAAATCAGAACAAAGGAGATCTGAAGCCTTAAAACCACTGCTTGGCGAACTGGAACTGATTTGCAGCAGTGCTACCAATGCAGACTTCAATCTTGTAAACGATCGCAAGCTGATTCAGCTGCCATTCTAGGAATTGATGATAAGTCAATCAAATTATGGGTTCGAGGCTAAACCCGCAATTGAACATCAAGAAACTATCCGTTCACTCGTCAAATTCAGAAAATTACTTCTACACATCTCTACGAGAACATGGTGCACCTGGGCAGAGTTGAGCCGCAAAGCCAGATACACTGCAGTGCCTCACAGTGAAAGAGGCCCAGGCAACTGGGCTGCACACCCTGCCTTTGGACTTCAAGGGAAGAATGGTCAGACTCGTCAGAATATATCACATGTATTCACATGTCACTCTCTGTACATGTTCATTTCCCTTTCGCTTCTTTCGCTGTCTTGTGTTTCTCTCTTCTTGGAAGCAATTAGTCAAATCGGCCTCTTTGCATTTTGCATCCCATTTTGTTCGGCGCCTACGATATCATGGTTACTGCTTGCGTTTCAGTCAAGTTTTGCTGTACATCCGCGCTCTACTATCCGGGCTATCCGTCATCGGTCGCTGGATTCATTGGTCATTCGATGGCCTCGTTTCTGCAGCGTCTCTCCTACTTCAGCAGGATCCTTCTCCAGTAAGGACCTCCAGGCGTTGAATATTTCATCACAGGCACTTGGCACGCATTCAGCATTTTTCACTAAAGACTCTGCCGCTCGTTCGAACTAAAGGCCTAGAGGTGATTTGAATGATTTGAACCAGAAAATCATTTCATGCAATGCCTTCAGGATGCCTTCACTCAGTCACTCAGTCACTCAGTCACTTTTCACCTTCATTTTTTGGTCACATCGCCGAGTCACTCTGTCAACTCCACTCCTTCAGCATACCTTAGTCGCTTCGAAGTGAAGACATCAACCTCTGTCACTCCGTCTCTTGTATGGTCATCCAAACCAACCAACGGGAATTCCTCACACTGGATAACTACTACACTGCAGTATAGGACGAGCCATGGCCATAAACAAAGAATGCGAGGTAAGACCATGGCACATGTGACCCTTCCGTCCCTGAGCCTGTCTCAATTCAAAATTTGGCTACGTTTCCGCTGGCACTAAGTTGTGTGAAAGTCAGACAGCATGATACAATATTGCAAATATCAAAATTAAAAAAATGATATTCCAAAATATTCAATCTTTAAAAAATCTGTGTGTTTCCTCCTTGGAGATCTTTGCATAAAGGCAATCCTCCAGGCAATCCTCCCGGCAATGTCTCGAAGTTGCTTTGCGGCTGCTGCAGCTGCATCGCCTGCCTAGCGGCTTGAAACAAACAAAAAATGGAAACATATTCCAGAAACAGGAGCATAAATAACATAAGCACATCATAAGCACATATTGTCACATATTATGAATTATTATGATATGTATGTAATTGTGATTAATTGTGCACAGATAGAGAGGTAGAGACAGAGAATGCGGTTGTTGGGACGGAAGTCATCTCTTTCAAAGACGGCAGATGGTGCAAAGGTGCGTGAATATCATCGCGGACAAGAACTCCCAAGGGACAAAACGCATGGGTGAAGATGATAGGAAGTTCTCATTCGACTCACTGCAGTACGAGTTCAGGATATAGACACACTTCAACATAGTGGCACCAACAGGAACGCAATGCAAACTACGGCCAGCTTCCAATCCAAATTTCAGTGGTCATTCGCTGAACCAGTCTTCCAATTGTTTACATTGAAAATAGATTCTTTTCTTCGTATCTTTGCTAGTTGAAAATTACCTTTGCGCACAATACAGGAGTGTGATGAACATTTCAAATCTTGAGGTTCCCTTTAGAATCCTTTAGACCTTGAAACTCTTTGTCTCTTTTCGTTTCTCGTTGCTTTGCGTTTGGAATTGTGAACAGCACGGAAGGATTTCAGTTCGCTCCTTCAGCAAGGCATTTCCTGCTTCTTTGGCAGACTCTGCCAGTGCCACACCTGGGAGAATGAAAGCTGAAAGCAAGACTCAGAGGCTATAAGAAAAATATGGCAAAGTCCGCAAAGGATAGCATTTCGAAAAGTAAATTCTGCGTTGTTTTGAATATTCAAAAAAATGCTTCACAAAGTCTTGGCGCTTGTCAGGGTTCACCCTCTTGAAAGGGAAAAGTGTTCCTTTTGAGCGCATTGGGCAGAACTAAACAGATGCAATATTTTGCCATTCAACGTGGCGGCAACTGAGACGTCAGATTTCCATGGCACGGTCCGACGACATCTTGACGAATGAAAAATCTGCTGCCATGTGGCGTTCCTCATCCGATGGACCCTTGGGCTCCTGGCAACGAGGACAGAAAGACATTGGCATTTTACTTCGGTCGCTTCTATGTATTTTCTGTCCTCCCATCTCTTCCAGTGGCTTCTACTATATACATATGGTGCAACACTGTACATATCCTTCCAAGAGCAAACCACCAAATGATTTGCATTCTCTTGGCAGTGAAAGGGACGCAAGTCTTTGAAGTCTTTGACTGACTAACTGTGCATTGATGGATCTTACCGCCCTTTAAGCGTTGCGAAGCCATGCCTCCTTAGTCTCAGCCATTTCGCTTGGCTCCTGAAGTTGCGGTTCATGAAGGTCACATGGAAGAACATGGCAAAAGCCCAAAACAGACGGTCAGAACGGATCAGGAGAAGTCGAAAATAGTCGAAATCTCTCGAAAAGACAAGACAGTGAAATGGGTGGAAATTTGTTCCAAATCAAAAAAAACAAATGGAAACAAATCACACCAGACAAACCATTTGTGTCCTGGCAGTACATTCCTATGCTTCCATGCTTCCCTGAATTACGGGTTTACACCGCCACTTCCATGTTCAGCTTTTTGTATCCTTTTGTTATCTTTTCAAATCTTTAGTGCAGAGAAGTCAAAACATGTATTTCAATTCATCTTTTCCTACTCTCCTAGCTTCAACTTTTGGTCAGCTATCCATCCCAAGCTCCCAAGCTCCCAAGCCTGACTCTCCCTGAGTCAAACACAAATGCACGAGGCAAACAGTTGAGCGAAAGACCACAGCGTGAGGATCCCTGTTTTTGTGTCTTTTTGATGGTGAGAAAAATGATTTCAAGGCTTCGACTCCTTCGACATCCGACCTGAACTTTCTTTTCGCTGTCTGGGATTCACACTTCTCTGCCGTCTCGGGGGACGGCGGGGACTGGGACATCATCACCTCAAGGTCGAAGGCTTTACGAATCTTTACGACTTACCTTCGCCTGAAGAAACACACTGAAATGCCACAAGGAAATCTGTCCGTTTTGAGGTCCAAACATCTCCTTCACCCGCCATTGCAAAGATGGGTATCAAAAATGGTTCGAGGCCAGATCTATCTCAATGCACTTAGATCTTTGCACATGGTTCATATTCAAACTCAACAAGAATCAAACGATGTGACACATACTGATCTAGAGGTCAGTGTGCATGTTTCTGAGTGAAATACAGAAAGCCTTGGAGCAACGCCTATTCAAACTATATTCAATATCCACATTGTATTTTTGTATACATAGTCTCATGGCTCTCATTCCAACGCTACAAGTCTTACCTACAAGCTGACAGTGTCGATCGGAGGTATCACGGACATGGTGTCGATCTCTAGCTGTCCTGAGTCGGTCGTGAATCACATCGACCCACATCGTTAAGCAGGTCGTTGAGCACGTTTTTTTCCGTGTCGTTCATGTGTTTTTTTAGCAACCTTGAGCCAAGTGAGCAGTTTCAACTTTCAAAATTCTGTTCAGTAATTGATCACGGCAACGTACAAAGAGCGGCAGGATATTGCCTCTTTGGTGTCACTGCCTGAATAAAATCATGAAATGTTCGATTGACACCTGAAAATACCTGATTCTAGGTGCAAGAATGCAGTCACTTTTCGCAAATCGACATGCAAGCTCATTAGTCAGATCCACAAATGCCATCCAACGTAATTGTTCTTGTACATTGAACCAGCTTGTTCAGCGGATAGATAATCATTCACCTAAGTCCAGCCAGGCGAGCGCAAGCATCAGAACGCTTTCTTGAGCGAGGTTTGTTGGAAAATGAATCAAAGGACTGGGAAAAGTGGGGTGCCTAAAGAGTAATATTTAGTTGGAAAAATTTGGGGGAGACAATGAAGAGGCGAAACAAGCAAGCACAGGAGGTTGTTTCTAACAGGACCCGGGACAGGAGCATCACATCCACGGTGATCTTTTTTTTCCCGAAAGCGGCCGCGAAGGGTTCTTTCGAGAAAAGCGTTGTCATCAAAGACTGTCTTTAAAGACTGCCTAAAGTTCTGCTGAAGTGATGGCCGTCCTTGAAGA
>DF242608.1:1663-50937 GCA_000507305.1 Breviolum minutum Mf 1.05b.01
TGTCCACGGTCCACTTATTTTCGAAAAATCTTGGAGAAAGAGTGGTGTTTTGACTTCAGCCGGATTTTTATCAAGATAGTCATTGAAATCATATCAACATAGATCATTATATAGTATTATATTGGTCGATTCCATTCCGGGTTTGCCATCATTGCCACTATAGGCGTTTAGTTGTTCCCGGTATGGTCTAGCGGGGGTTCCAGTATAGGCGAGCCAAACTGCCCGTATGTTCGAGTAAAACCCTCGTATAGGCGAGAGTTCCTGACATAGCCTAGCCTATACCAGATATGGTCGAGGAAGATGAGGGTATATATATATAAATATATATATATATACATTATATCTAGCATTATATACAGTTCCTTTTCTCAGCTATCCACAATCCCTGGTCCAATGCAACAAATCTCCCGGGTCGGCGGCTGACAGGCGCTAGCCTGTTTAAATATATATACTGCAATCTGTAGCTCAAATGCGCACTTAAGTACACATCTCTAAATCTGTGATTATTTTCACCTGAAGAACAAGGGGGTCGTCAGACTAGATACCTGTACTTCATGACAAACAAAAAATCCTTGGGTGAAACAATCTTCATCAAACAACTTACTACAGGGGTCCTTGGTTGAGCCATTTTGATTCTTTTTGCTGAACACCACTTTACTGCCAATCCATCAACATCCCCCCACGGCCAATTCCGCACCTGATTCATCATCGAAATGAATTGGAACCGCGGTTGATTGACAAGGCAAAGGTTTTTTTCTTGGTTCAATGCCAAAAAATGTCATCTACAATTTTGGTCATCCATTTTTTGTTGCCCCCTTCTTTTGCAGGTGGAATCAGGTTGTGTGAACCTGAACCTCTCTGGATGCAGGGATGAAATTGATGGAAACAATTCGTGGATTCTTACCAGCTCAGGGTATCGAAGTCCAGGTGCTGCAAGGTTGGGTTTGTTTGATCCATGTGATGCTCAAAGAAAATAGGCCCCGTTTGACAATGACCATAGGCGCAGTTGATTTCAACACAAAAAAGATCAACAAAAACTCAAAAATTCATCATCAAAATTGAAGATTAATGCTAATCATCTTTGCTTCAGCAATCGGACACGACACCTATCCATCTGTTGCACGTTTTTTTGTTGGTCGTTGTGCTTGTTGTGCTTGTCGCCATGGCCTAACCACCGGGTCTAGGGTTTGGGCCTGCAACTTTGCAGAAAAAAAACATCCAACATCCAATGGGAGATGCTGGACATGCGTTTAACTTGCATCTCTTCAACAGCTGTTTCGAAAGGTTCCCTTAATAGGTGGGATCGGTGATATATAATCACCCAATAGGCAATATATAAGTGCTATATAAGTGGTATATACTGCCAATTGGGGAAAATACTCCGGGTAAACTTAACAGAGATTATCGCTGCAAGCTTCCCATTAATTTAATGGACCTTTTAGCTCTTCAACTTCGGAGGGTTTGTTGCTGTTGAACTCTTTTGGCTTTGATACGAAAGGTTTATTCATGTCAATGTGGATGACCACGAAGTGGGGTACTTGTTGGTAAAGATGATGACATGTCTATACAGCCAAAAGGAGGTATTTCTGGTCAAATTGCTATTTTTTTTCCACTGAGCCACCATTTGGTCTGACCTCGGCTGAGGTCGCTGCAATTTCTCAGCTATTTCCATCGATGTCAAACAGTGTCTTATGGTATAAATTTTGACGAGTTCCCACAGGGAATGTCATTTTATCATTTCGTGATGTCAACACCTACCATGTGGTGGTCTCGGATGTTTTTCCGTGATCTGAACCTTGGGCCCTATTAACTTCAAGCTTCATCCGAAGAAAATATCGTCATTCCCAAAAGCCAACAAAAAACACGATGAAATGTGCAATTGAAATGTAATGATCTCTGAGTCTCAATGTTCCTGAAGTGTCAACCCTAAAGAAAATCAAGCTTTCAGTTGTGCCATATCTGTAAGAATCAGTATTTGTAGTTTTTAACGAAAGTCAATAGATCTCTGTGGGATATAATTTCAGTGTATTTTGATGTTTGGTATTGATACCAAGATGCATTGCCAGCTTCTGTGATCAGTCCCAATGAGTCAAATCCTTTAATACTTCTAAAGGTATGTTTACACATTTCGGTCGTGAAATTGTACTATAGTAGATCTAGCGATCATTCTATAAATCCCGAGAACAGAAACTGTTATGCTCTACTGAGCTACATATCTGGGTAGTCAGTCTTCTGGGGTAGGTAATGTGAACCATACATTGTGAATCATTGTGGTACTGTATATATAAATTAAATATATTTATATATATATATATATTATAGAGTGTTGGCTGAGAGGTGCCAAATAAGCCCACCACGCATTTAGAAAAAAACTGAAGCTTCCAAACGGCCCCTGAAAATTGAACAAACAAATCATACAATTCATGCATTCATTGAGAAATTCGGCACTCTTGAAGAAACCAACAAAAAAACAAACATCCCATGAAATCCTAAGAACCTACTTCCTTTTTGGAGAAAAACGAGCTATCATAATCCCAAAAATAACCTCCGGTAAAAAGTTTGTCACTCAAAACAACAAATTCACCGCAAACAGTCATGGCTAGTCAACCTACCCCCCCCTAACGTAGGCTGCCCCAGAAATAATGGTTTAATAAGGCCTTATTAATGGAAACCAATGGTTGACTAGCCATGAAACAGCTTTCGGGACGAAAAAAACTTGTTTTCTCTCTGATTGAAGCTGCTTCGGCGGCCGTTTCTCGTTCTGGTCTCTTTTGGGCTCTCTTCGCTTCCTGCGTTGAGGAAGCCCAACCCCCCGGATCTACACAATGGGAGGTCCCGTTTGTTGAGCATGTTGTATTCCGAAGAGCTATAAGAACTATATAGAAAACAGAGATATGACTTTAAGGGATTCTAGAAATGACAAAACAAGAAAACAAAATGATACTTTTACATATATAATCTAGGTATATATATATATATACTGTATGTGATTCATCAATAATGACAAATCGATACACACCGGCCTTTTATGCAAACAGCAAGTTGGAAATCCGCACATACTTTGGGAACTTGCATGATTTTGCATGTAGCTATGTGTTTCGAACAGTTCAACACATATGGAGAACAAAAAACATGTATATATATATATACAGTATATATATATAAATAGTGATCAAGCACAACGGCAAACAAGCAAATGAGAAGAAGGGGACGAGAGGAGAGGGTGCCTCTAAGATGATTTGAAATCAGAACTAAAGTATGATTGATCAGCATCAAGAAACCTGCAATTTGGGATCTTCATTGAATTTGCTTTTTTTTCACCAACTTCCACCAAAAATACTGTAGATCACCGCCCCAAAAAAATGGGTCACTTTAGTCCTTTTGGGATTCTTTTGGGGGATGTGCGTTATAAAGCTTCACCCGAAAAAAAAAAAATCCGACACCTGTGGCCATTGGCACCCATGGATCCCCTCCACGGGAAAATGACAACCCCATCGGGCACCGGCACCTCCGGTAGCCGGTGATAAGCATCCAGACACGAAATGGCGAAACAGAACAAGGGACGTTGCAACCTCGGAAAATCGTCTGGGTTTCGGGAGACCCCGGGAGACCCTATGACTAGCTAGTTGGTAGTTGAACCAACCCATTTGAAAAATATGAGCGAAAATGGGAATCTTCCCCAAATAGAGGTGAACATGAAAAATCTTTGAAACCACCACCTATAGCTAGTGAGCAAGCACCATCATAACTTGGGGGGCCGGCAGTTGTGCATCTGGCAACGTCTGGCCAGTTTTTTTGGGGGAGGGACCCTATGACATTATGATTTTACAGCGTTTTTGTGCATGTTTCATCAACCATGTTCAACCCCTCGTTCCTAAACTGGTATTTTTTTCAAAACTAGGTAACTTCCTTGCCACCCGAGACACGGATCTTGCTGGTCACATTGACTGAGATGTTGGAGCCTTTGCCCGCATAATGAAGGAGCAGCTTTTGTTATGGCTGGGTGACCGGGTGGGTGACATTTGGAATGGGAAGTTGTTGGAGATGCAAAGTCCAAGATGTTGATTTAACAACAATCAGTCAAGCTACGGACTGAGGGCTCTGTTAGACACTCCCGCAAAAAACTAACAGTTCGACTACAGTTCGCCTCTGAAAACAGGCCAACAGGCTGCCTTTCAGGGAATTTCATCTTCCAACCGTTGATTTTCAGGTATTTTTCCTAGTTTCAGGGAGGGCAAGTTGTTGTTTTCAAGTTTGCAAGACACCTTCAGTAATAACCATGGGATTTCCTTCATTTTTAGGGGTTATAACATGTGATAACCCATATATTGGGGGTTCAAAACCTTCGTTTTTTCATGGGTTTTGGGGTCCAAGGGAAACTACTATATATACATAATTCTCTGAGTTTCCAACCCATTATTCCAACTCAGGACTTGGAAGACCAGACCATCCCAAGAAAATGGGAGGTCCCGGACCAACCCATCCCGGCCCTTTATTGTGTAGGTTTTAAAGGATCCAATTCGCAAAGGAAACATGTTGGAAAGTCGCAAACCACTTTTGGATGTTTTTTTTTGCGGGGATCGGGGAGCCCCATGGAAATAGCAATGAAGATGTTATCATCTTTTCAATATAAGACTGGTGCAGAACTGAAGATCGAACCCTTGCTGAAAACAAGCATGATTTCAGTGGAGAATGGACGTCCATTCTCCAAGATGAGGAAGCTTCATTTACCAGCTTAAGATCAGTTTAAGGATCATGTTCCCTATCCCTGCAACCCCCGAAACCACAAAGAAAATACCTTCAAAATACCCGATGGTAAACTAACATAGTGGGAAATACATCTTCAATCCGCGTCCATTTTCCAGCCAGCTATGTTAGATTACCGGAGTGTAATAGAGTATATGTAACACAATCTACACCCACACAAACTGTTGGGTTGAAACGCCAGAGGTTCCATCATTCACTCACTGCTTCCATCATCATGACCCTTCCACAACTCCACTATACCAGCTTCCCGACACTTGACGTTGCTCAAAGAGATCGAAACGACCTGGCTATGACGGCTATGACCCATGACGGGTTTCCATGGGACGGCCTGGTAGATTTACCTATACATGAATGCGTTGATTTTTTTATGGGTACATGTAGGCAAATATACATGGATGCTATGGGTGAGTGTATTTTTTTCCGGCAGTGGTCAACTTAAAAAAACAACAAACATCTGGGCAAATCCTTGGAGATGATTCGTTCGAGAACCGAAGATTAGGGATATTCCGAAAGAGATCATGCACAATGATAAGAACTCAACAAGCTCCAAAGTCCTAATCAAGAAGTTGCTGTTGACTTTTCTTTTCTGAGGATTCCCGTGCTCGAATTCATCCTGTGAAGTCTCTTATCTGTCACGCAAATCACGGGTATGACGGTATGCCTGTCTCCAAGTTAGGAGACGGAAAAGACTAGCCACTGGTCTTCCTACTGTTACTAGAATGAGTAATTGTTCAAAATGATCTTAAAGAGTTCAACATTTTGAGTCGTGACACACCCATATTCATGTGTAAATATGTATACAATATATTTATATATATATACGTACATGCATATTCAAGTCAGGTGTGTATGTGCATGCAATGAAATATGTGTACGTATATATATAACATGCTTGTTTCGGCAAATGACAATCATAACCAGGAACCCCTTGAAAAACAGAAGGATGGAAGTTCCAAAGCTTCATCTTCAACACCTCCTTTGTTAAAAGTGAGCAGAAACTCGGCTGTAATACCGGAACACAACACAGAAATGGTAAAGTTATACACCCTATTACACCCTTCTGTCAACCAAAAAACAGCTCTCACCGATGTTTCTTAGATGATGGTTCCCTTTCCCCATATTTCATGGAATGTTGGGAAGCCTCCAGTCCATAGACAGAAAGCATTACATATTTATATCACGTTGCACAAATATATAGTATATCTAAAGAGTATATTGTATAGTATATATGAAACATTATCATAAAAATACACAATTGGATTAAACTATATTTCATATATCACATTATGTACATAATAGATATCCTTGATATCCTTTTCATTATCCATCACTGCTTACCCACACCTTCCCCATGGAATGTTGAGTTACAACTATATAATTCAGTCCAACTGAGTATCCAAACATGGGAAATAGAGGTCCAGCGCCTGAAGCATGGTCCCAACACAAAGTCGAAGAGGTCTCTTTTGCATACAGGTATCCCAGGATAGTAACAAGCAAACAACAAATCCAAGCTTTTTGCTTGTGATCTATTGATTTTGTCTTGAAGATACTAAGGCTGCAAATGCCTCCCAATTTGGGTATAGACACTCAAATAGTTCCAATATCAGTATATATCAGTGGCTATAGTTGACCACCAACCTAACACGTTCTGTTTCAACACCGACATCTTCTGTTGTGCACGTGTCAAAGGTGAACCGTGATACTCGTGTCGCTTCTGTTTTTTCAGCTGTGCATGGTATTTTGGAGTCCAGAAAACCACCATGGATGTATCTATGACTCTTATCTCCATGTCAGGTACCGAAAGCAGTGGGTGATTTGTGACACTGAATGCCTTGGTGGAGTCGCATGCAAGTGGCTTCTTTCCACTGGAACCTTAAACTTTGACAACTCATCAAGTCCAAAAAATCTGATATGCAAAATGCCTTTGGACTCACAATATGGTTTCCCAAATTCCAAATATCTGAGGTTCGAGGTTTGGTTGACCCCTCAAATCGCTATTAACAACACCAAACGTCAAGGCCGCTTTTTTCGGGTGAAATCGAAGGTCGCACCTTCTTAAGCTCGGGAACACGTTGTTTGGCAACATCTGCTGAACGGATGTTCTACATCAACTCCGCGTACTACGTACAAAAAATGTATTATATGTCTGGGCAATTTATCACAAATCCTTAACCTGAATGTTTCGGCCATTTTGGGGGTGGATTCCCAAATCCTGTCAGACGGGTCACACCCTTTGTGGGAAGCCACCAATTTAAGGAGAACTCGGCGGGTTGGACATAACCCTCGTCCCCGCTGCCATTTCCATCGGTGTATCAGCTGATCAAGACACAAAACTCCAAGGGGATTGATCCAACATTGGGGGGTGATGGATGGAGAGCAGGTACTTCAATGGACCTGTTGCTAATCCAAATCATCCATGTATGGTAAAAATTGACCTACATGAATGGTTTGGACATTTTTGGCTGATGGTAAGTATGTAGGCAAATATATACCATACTAGTTGGTGGTTTCAACCCATTTGAAAAATATTAGTCAAAATGGGAATCTTCCCCAAATAGAGGTGAAAATGAAAAATATTTGAATCCACCACCTAGTATACATAGATCCTTCCGGGGGTAACCAGCAGTAGCACCCCTAGGGTGTTCATTTCCACCCAACGGTCACCGGTCCGCACCTCATAGAAGCTTTGTGGATCATTGGGCAACTGCTGCGACCTCGAGCAGCAAATTTGCCAGCCATCATCCCGGAAAACTCCCTCCCTCCCCAAGCAAACTGAAATCTGAGTACCTGGAAAACCATAGGAATCCGTACCCATTTTTTTAAAGGCAACGAAAGGATTGCTGGTTTTAGGGGTTTCCAGTTGATGGAAATTAACAGCGTTGCGGCTGTTTTCCAGGTAATTACCCTCCCTGAAACTAACATATCGCTATGAACAATCCCACCATTTTGGATGGGTATTTACTTTCGGAAAGATGGGGATTTACGAGGAAGGCTATGTTGGTTTCAGGGAGGGTATAGTTTTGCTGGGTTTCAGAAAATTCACCCCAAATACACTCAAACCCAAAAAGACAAGTCAGAGAGTATAGGATTTACATCGCTTACATGAATCAAATCTTTGGGCTATCCGTTTGATGGATTCATTTCTCTAATGATTGAGTTTCAACATACCATACCATTCATGTATATATGTTGCTACATTTGGCACTTTGTATGGTAAATATAGGCAAACACACCATACATATACATATATGAATTGTTTGGGATATAAGAACTGACCCCCTAGATCAATTCCTCCAAGACCCTTGTTTTTAGGCCATGATTTTCAACAAATGGCGATGTTCATGTTGTACAAAAAAACCTCCGCAACCATCCCTTCCCATTGTTTTCCACACCAAAAAAACCGCGAAAAAAACGCCGTGGTCTTCCCCGGTTTATTGTACAGAACAGCCGAGATGCATCAAAATTCGTAGGAGGTAGCTGAAACAATAAAGGCCATTGAACCTGGAAACGTGGGTTTCTCAAAGAAAAGGGCTTTCAAGCTGCTTAAGGTTGGCAGTTCGCTGATGACTCGTGTTTCACGCCTTTTTCGAAGACCTGTTGTTGAAAGGTTCAAGAAAATAGCAAACATGGACTGAACATGTTCCCAAGGTATGAGTACTTGTTGTATTATTTTTCCTGCTGCTCATGTCAAGCATTTCCAGTGGAATTTTGGATCCTTAATTCAAAAAAAATATCCACCTTCATTCCCTTGGGACATCATCAGGTTTCACACCCCAATCAGAGTATGATTCCAGTTCTGGTAGCACACAGGTGGTAGGTAGGATATTAACTGCCCCTACAAAAAGGGATATCTACTCTAGCACATTGGTGTGCAGTGCCACTTGGCAAACGAGATGCATGATATCCCTGCGACCAGCCCCACCAATGCACCCAGAAGCTTTCAACCTGTGATTCTCCCTTAACCACAGCGACACCATTCACCGTCCACCTGCGCTCTGGCGGGTCGCATAGTGAGCCTCGGCTTTACAAAGATGACCAAGATGCTGAATCCAATTAGCAACAATATGATGACGTTCATGGTGAAGAAGAACCAAGAATATACCGATGTTACTTGCAAAAATGATGATAATGAAAATTATTATAGTAGTAGTGATGTGATAGTAATCATGGTGATGATGATGATGATGATGATGATGATGAATAATGACGAATGACGACTCTATTCTATTGTGTTCATGGTATTCATTACCATTACTGGGGGCAATGTTTTCTCCTTGTTCCAACCACGTTGAACAAATTTATATAGGCTTTCCAGCTTTCCTCCCATTTGGGGGTCCGTTTGGGGCCGTTGGCTTACTGGGTCTCCCGAACTGTTGCCCTGGCCACGGGCTCGTGACCTCCAGTTGTCACATTTTGCCGTATGGGGAAACGGGTGCCACCGGGGAAACTAACATCCAATTCAATAGATGGATACCGTATCAGAAACTATAGAATTATGTATATATACATATATAGGTACGGTACCATACCTTTTCCAAAACATCATGTTGCATATCTTGATAAATTCCGAGGATACACTAAGCATATCAATGTTGTTTGCATCGATTGCTACATGTGTGACCTTCAAATTGACAGACCCGTCCTGGTTTTGCTGGCTCACAGCTAAAACTCAAATTCCCAAGATACAGGTCTCGATATATTGAAGGTGGCTTCAACCAGTTACCAGTTGAAACATATAAGTTGAAACCAAAAAAATGAAGCTTCCCCAATCAATAAAAAAAACATATTAATAACACAAACCACTTAATTTTTCAAGATACCTTGCAACGAGAAAAAAACAGATGGATACCGTATCAGAAACTAGGATTGATATAAGTCACGTACCATACCTTTTTTCAAAAAATCATGTTGCATATCTTGGAAATCCAATGTTAAATTCCGAGGGATACACCCGAGTCATTTCAATGTTGTTTGCATTCGTTACTAACTTGTTGGTGGTTTCAAACCATCTGAAACATATTAATTAGTCAAATTGGATCATTTCCCCAAGTAGGGGCGAAAATAAAAAGTACTTGAAACCACCACCTAGATAATCTATGATGACCAAAGTCGTCTGGGTTTTCCTGGCTTACAATTTATCCAAAAATTCGCAGAGGTCCATGTTTTCGATTTATTCCGGGTGGCTTCATGTAGCTGCCAGTTTGGAACATATTATATATCTATAGTTTAAACAAGAAAAACATCCCCACACAATAATGAAATTCAAAACATATGCGTAACAAACCACCTATTTTGTTCAAGATGCCTTGCAACATCCAAGGCAACTGGTCGCTTCATTAAACTTCATAAGACAACACCTCGTGGCGCCCCCAAAAAAGCAAAAATATGTTGCTCATCTTAGATTTCTTGAGATTGCCAAGAAAAACACATTAAATCCAAATGGTGCCTTATCCAGTCAACCTGGTAGATTCAAACAAAAATCTCTCAAACTTGTATCATTGCCATGTTAAGTCATCTTGTTGCTGTAGACTGACAGGTCCCCTCAAAAAGTACGGGACCCCACGTGGCGAATTGGCAAGTAAACTGGCTCCCCAAAATGTGACGCCCTACGTGGTGGCCAGCGGACTCCTCCCAGGTATACACATTCCATCCAATCCTCTCAACAAAGCTGAACAAAGCCTATGAATTGCCAAATTACCAGATCCCAATTCAGGGTCATGTCATGCAAACATAAAAACCTCTACATTCCACAGGGATCCTTTTTTATGGCTTATTACTTATTATATCTTATTATAATACAATATAACAACCCATGTATATATGTATATATATGCATATATTATGTGGATAAGATTGGATAAGTAGTAATCCCTGCGAACAGAAACTACAAAAAACAACCCAGTTCTTGTCTCATCTTTTTTCACTGAAAAATCTGGGGCATTTTTTGGATCACTGTGGTGTTTTGCGTTTTTTGTTGATGCCAAATGGCGACTCGGATAGCCCTGATTCGCAGCTAAAGGCGATATAGCTTGTCTCTTCCGTCAGAACCTTACGGCCAAAAAATCTTCTGTTGATGGAAGGAAACCCCAAGGCCAACCACATGGGTAGCAGTGCTAAAACCTTGTAAATAATGGGATATTTACCATGTCAACTGGTGAGTTTTCCGGATTTCTGAACCATCAACCGTTTCACCAGAAATATTTGGGGTCTTTTCGATTAAGGTTCCAGGGAAACATGGGAGTTAATGACCCCTTGTTAAGGAGGGGGGTTTAATGGTAACTTGGGGCAGCGAACTAGGAATCCCCATGGAAAATCTATGAACACATCTCTCGTGCAAACAACCCGCATGAATATGACTCGGTGACATTGGTGCCTATATAGTAGTATAGTATGTATGTTAATCATAATGGCACCTATGTATAATATATGCTGTTTTGTCTATATCAACATGTTTTGCACGTAGTAATTCATTTTATTCCAGAATAATTGTGTCAAGTGAAATAAAAAGATATACAATAAATAAAACATAAAATTCAATATAACAATTATATACACTGACAACTGACAACTAGTGGTCTCTACTCTAATATCATTGTATCATATTGTATCCAACATACTTCCCTGGGACATCAACTGTTATCCGAACTGCCGCTGAACTCAAAGGGCTGTTCAAGGCATGCCAAGAAATTGTTGCAATCTTTTCAAACATGTTTTCCTTGTCATTACATTCCCGAAATCTTGGGATCTGTTCAAAAAGGACTCCCCGCCATCTTAAACAATGACAATTGTGGCTTTCCGTCCTCTGACTTCAAATGACAATGAAATCACAATATATCAAAACCTAGATCCAGCAAACCCATGGAAGCAATGTGTGTCAATTGCTCTGTAAATCCTATTGCATCTATTACACACATATCTGCGTTCTTAAGCCTGCTCGACACCATCTGATCCTTCTGATGGACACACACCAGTTGATATTTGATAGGTATTTCAATGGTATTTTAAATGTCATTCCATGATTTGCGCTTTTATGTTCGGTTTCATATATCTCAGGTGGCTAAGCCAAATGATTGTCCATCTGGGTGTCCCGTGCCATGCCAGTGCCTAGTAAAAGCTCACCAAAGTCTTCATACTTGATACCCTGCGGTGACACAGTGCTGGAATGCAAAAATTCAAATGAACATTAGAAGTTGTTTCGAGGCGTGGTTCAAAATTATGGTAGATAAATCCTAACAACAAATTTCTTGGCAGAATTCTTGAGCTAGCTTGCGATATGGAATGATGAGTGAGGTTCATATCAATCTGCTACACAAATTCCCGAGGTGGGCGGGGCACTTGACTGGGGTCCCAGGGTGCTGGGACCAAAAAAAACAGGAGAACAGACCCATCAAAACCATTCATTTTGAAAGTAGCTGTTCATGCATCTAACAGGAGGGTTGATTCTAAAGATGTTTGAAGCGTCCCTCATAGATCCTAATAGATGATAAATGCCCAAAATGGCTGAAATCCGTGACAAAACACTTGCTGGCATGATGTTTCTCTCACTGGGTATTTTGGCATTTGCCATTAAAAAAGCATCGCTTTAGGTGGCCATGAGCTAGGAATTCACCATGGGACAGCCCTCCATGAACAGCAAATCACAGTACTTTCTACTAGGTGGTTGCACAATCGTGTAGCACATCTGCTCAGGAATCCTCAATTTCAAGAATAATCATGACAAGTTCCTTTCGCCATCGATGTTTCCATAACATCGTCATACTTACCCCTTCATGTCAAAAAAAACTTTCGGGTGTTTTTTTGGGTCTTTCGCCATCGACTTTCACAAATTCGGAGTAGAGGGATTTGGTTCTGTGACAAATATGTCTAGGTTGCAGCAAAGGAGCTGAGCAGCAGCAACAACAACAACAACAACAACAACAACAACAACAACCACAACCACAACAACAACGACATGAGAGACCCCTCTCTGGTCAACAGCGACTAGGGGTGCCTGCGAGACATGCTGATTTAAACGTCCGCTGCCGTACATCTTCTCCAGAAACTCCTGAGCGGCGGACAGGTCATACATTGCATTCCAGCTCATGAATATATAGAATCATAGAGCAACTTGGCATCTTGATAAATTAAAATCACTTATATACTATTCTGACTATTCTAGTCTACCAAATGCCTGGTCTGAAGGTCTTTTGAGTCTTTTGGGTAGTTTTTTGGGGTCCAAATGCCTCCTCAAAAGGTGTTTGGAAGCCTAGGCTAGAACTCCTGAGAAACAACAAACATTGAGTCCCCAGAAGCATTGGGGAAAGAGCTGTGCAGGGTCATGTCGAACTAGTAATTCGATATCGATGACGTGAAATGCCCAAACTTAAAAGTGAAGAATAAACATGAAAATGAAAAAGATTGAAAAGCATACTCACTGAAAGCTTGACAGCTCGCCCCTGAAATTTTGCCATCCCGAAAGGAAAGTAGTCTTCCAACCACCATTGTTCCGGAGCTATGTTAATTTTTAGGGGGTCTTATAGATCCTTCCAATTTATAAAAGGTGGGTAGAATCAGATCACAACTCACAAATGTTTATTTGAGACCAAGCAAAGGTAAGGTAGGTAAATTACATCCAACAACCTGTACCCCAACAAAATCCCGTACACTCCCCCTGAAACGAACAACAAACAGCCAACGCCCTCTGAAAATAGGCCTTTTGCGGCCATCCCATAAGGAAACTAAGTACCTCGTATTCCAAGCATCCATTTTCAGGGGCTAAACTCGCTGGATTCGTTTCAGGGGAGGGTATCACCCCCATCGATTTCAACCCCCCCAAAACCACCTGGGCAAAGAAATCTTTCTGTGGATCGAAGAGGAAGTTGAAGCGCCAGGTTGACACCTTACGAGCGGGTCGGCCAGGTGAATTACTGAATGGGTTCCTGGAGATGCTTACCCATACCATCCATGGGACTGGTATGTTTACCTACATGAATGGTTCATTTTTTTTGGTAAATGTAGGTGCATATTGTACCAGTCCCATGGAAACCTGTGGGTTTGTTATTGGCCTATCAAAAAAATTCTTGGGTAACCCCCCCCGTAAAAACACCAGGCTTTGTGGATAGCTCTAATGTCGCCGTTTTGATCGGATTACCAAGGTGTCCCTACGGAGGGTAAACATCTTTCTTTCTAGATGGATGGTGAGGAAGATTCTTTCTTGCGTTAGATTGGGATTGCAATCTGACTAGCTAACAAAATATATGTAACTCATACAAATATCTGTATATATATATATAGATCAATATGATTCAATATGAATATGTTCAAACTGCTTTCCTGGAAGATCTCAGAAATTCATCGCAAAACAACGGCCGGAACTCGACACAACCAACGGAATGGCAACCATGACCAACCGCTGACTGTTGTTGCGTTGGGAAATGTAGGTTTCAATAGACTATACATTCATGGACCATGGATGGTGTGGGATAATTACATCTAGTTACTGGTTTCAACCCCCTTGAAACATATTAGCCAAATTGGGAATCTTCCCCAAATAAGGATTAACATAAAAATGATTGAAATCACCACCTAGATATATATGCATGGTGTGTACACACACACACACCAATTGATACATGTGTACATGAGCAAGACTTTTATGTCAAATGATTTAAATGCAATAGACAAATGCATACTGCCAAACTGTCTGCATGACTCATCCCTGCTTCTGACACACTATTTAGGAGGTTGTTTTTTGTCAGAAACAACTTCCCAAAACATGCTGATTACCAACATGCAACTCATCAAATAAGTACTTGCATGGTGTCTCTGTCAGCTTTGATACGTGATAAAACTCATACATTTCACGAAATGCCGACGTTCACCCTCGCTGGCCAACTGGATTCCTGGCGACTTTGTCACCTGTGAATCGCCATCAATCAAGCTCAAATTGTTGAATTAGTGGAAGGAGTGATGACAAATTGATGACACTCATTTGATTTGCTGCCCTCAAAACAAATGTGAGCTATGTCTCAAACCAGGTCCAAGAAACTGTTGCTTTAATAAGCAAGAAGAAGGAAACACTTCCCCAAATACTCAATGTATGCTCGATCTACTTACGAACCTGGGTAGTTTATAGATATTCATGTACGGAAATACACCAGCCATGGGAATCTAAGGGTACCCCCTCCAATGTCATCCCCCCTTCCCAAGAAATAAGACCTTATTTAACCGTTTATTAACCACCATCATCCCCTAATAAGGCCTTCCTGTTGATGGCTGAAATCCCAAGGCCAACCACCTGGAATGTTATAGAAACCTTTTGAAATAATAGGATAAAAACTACCAACCTCAGATTCTCAACTGGTGATGTAGCCGGATTTCAGCCATCAAGGCCGTATCAAGGCCTGATTTCCTGAGGGGGGTTGGCATTTTGGGGTTACCCTTAGATTCCCAGCCGCACAGATTTTCTGGCCAGGTAACTCCCTTGGGACGTTGTCCCTTGGCGTCGGACAACGAAAAACTGATGTTCAAGGCCTCGGTGATTAAAAGGTTCCCAACCTTCAATTGAGGTTGGTATAGTTGGTACTTGATATAGATTCAGTTTGGTAGTTGATATAGTTGGCAAATGGTAGATGGTAGTTAGTGGATGTTGATGGATTTAGGGGTCATCTTTGGTTTTCGTTTCTTTACAGTCATAATGGCAGTTGTTAAGCTTCACTGGCGATTTTTTTGGACCATGAGCCGAAATAAAATAGCATCTATTTTTTCTCATGATGCAGTACTCCTGCACTGGTTGGGAAGTACAAGCATCTAAATGATGGGATGTTTATACCATTTTATACCATACAAATTGCTGCGGTAGATTTTGTCCACATTATCTGGAGTGAATTACCTCAAGTGAAGCTGAGGCAATTCCAACCAAGCCCGCCTTTTCTAGATGATTTCGAATTCACTTCCCATTCATTTACGTTTTTTTTATGGTCCCCAATACGTATTGCCTGGATTGACTAGAAATCAACTTTGAAAACTCCCAACGGTCCCAGCCATCCAGGAATCCACTTCCCGGGAAACTCTTCCTGAGGGGATCACAATCACATCTATGTCTAGGAATCAGTATGGCACAATTAAATGTACAAACCAGCGTTTGGTAATGTTGGACAAAAAGTCCCTTGCTTGGAATCTGTTTTTTTCTTAATGGATCCAAAAAAACATCCAGAGTCAGAACCTTCAGGCAATCTTCAAGTTTGCCAGTAAATGTCCACCAGTTGAAAAAATATACAGGCAACATAGGAGAAAAAAAAGCTGTGCTCTACCATTGGTGCAAAAGAAAATACTGCTGTCCACTTGGGATGGAAAACCATCTCATTCGGATGTGCTGAATCAACCAGTTCAGAATGCAAAGAGATCCAAACAGGTACCAGCAGTCAAAGGTGCTTTCAAAACAACTGGAAGTTCAGAAAACCCATACACTTATATAATAATATAATATATATATATATAATATTAATACAACATATATAGTGTCTAAAGTTTAACCTAGCCATTGCAAACTTATCATCCAAAAAAGGA
The DNA here is from genome assembly GCA_000507305.1 of Breviolum minutum Mf 1.05b.01. Taxonomy (NCBI): domain Eukaryota; class Dinophyceae; order Suessiales; family Symbiodiniaceae; genus Breviolum; species Breviolum minutum. The sequence continues at coordinate 17,978 of DF242608.1, forward strand.
AAGGATCGTCTTCCAGCGGCGTTTTTTTGCAAGGGTGAACTGCTGGGCTGTTGTGAGGTTTAGAGAAGTTGGCTGTGTAACCGGGAGGTTGTTTTCTCACTTATTCTCAGGTTTTCCCTCAGCTGCCTCAATGGAAGGGACCCGAAGTTTTCAATGAGCTATTGGAACCCGTAGAATCAATGCAGGAATGTGTCTATGGGTAGTTCATACGTGCTAGAAAGATATTAGACTTCAAACCCTAGTGATTTTTTGTATCTTGCTTTTGTTGCTTTTTTTTAATCATTTCCAGAGTATTCTAATCTAGTTGGTGGTTTCAACCCATTTGAAAAATATGAGTCAAACTGGATCATTTCCTCAGGTAAGGGTGAAAATAAAAAGCATTTGAAACCACCACCTAGTAATTTATGGGTTCCTCCAATTTGGAGAGATGATTCATGTTCGGAGATACACCACCCCCATTGTGTCTCAGCTGCCAACATAGCATCTCCCATCCTCTCCCTCCCCCACACTTTTAGGATTTCTCCGGGGCATTCCCGGCATGATTTAAGTCCACATTGCACTTCATCATGCTGTAGTTATACTCCAGGTAACTACCTTGGCAAAGTACCAAGTGATTAGAGATTGAAAAGCTCCAAACATGCTCCCCGTTTGTTTCAAAGAGCTTTTATTGTTATTTTTGTCTGAAAAACATGCGAATACATGTGATGTTTTTACCGCGTAGATCCACATACATGTGGTATCATATATACCGTTCTTACTAAATATCGTCTATTCTCGAATATACTGGCACCACCATTTGCACTACTAAAGCGACTCGTGACTCGACTCCCATGTATTTTTACATATCAACATCCGCTTCCTACACCACCAACTCTCGCAAGGCCACAGCCGAATATGGTACACCAGATTTCAATGACACCAATACTCTGAATTAAAAGGGAAAAACGTTCTACCCTACCAATCATTGGACCCTCCTTTTAACGGGAGCGTAAGTCGCCAGGTTTTGCCTCAATACACCACCCTACCTCCATCAATCAAGTTGCATTCTCTGAAACCTACTGAACACATATAGCATATAGAAATATTAGGCTATGCGACAGGCAACTGAAGCTTTCTATATCGAGTTTGGATCAAATGCTTACATAATTAGTCAATAAAACCTCTTGCATGTCATGGAAGCTTCTTAAAAATTCTAGTTGGATTTGGGATTGTCTGGACTTTGACACTGTTTGACACGGAAGAAAGCAAACTGCAAAAGCAAGCAAACAAATGGTATAACGGTATAACGACGTGTGATGTTCATAACAAACAGAAAAGGTTTCATGTCCTGCTGGCAAGCAAAAAAAACAGAAACACACATGCGTTTAAGTATTCGTTATTTATTCCAAAACATCAGCATGAAAAATGATATCTTGATGTCCCTTCTCAATCACATAGATCACAAAATGTCATCAACATGTGACTCAAAAAAAAGGTGATCGTCAAACCTGTCCAACTTCACCACCATTTCTTCAAGGTGCCAAATGGACCTGTGGGCCTTGCCACCACCGTGGGGACGTGTGCCTGTGGATGACAAAACGCCAGTGTGGCAAACAAAGCTGGTTCTTAAATGGGCCAATGTCAGTGCTAACCAAGCCATCTGAAATTTGTTGGATGGTAGTCTTGGCTGGATACAGTGCTATGAACTTGTTTTTCTTGTAATTCGTTGGGATGCTCCCCGGATGCCAGCAGCAAACGAAGGTTTAGTTCGGGATCCCGGAGCTGCAATGTCATCCGAAAAAAGTGACGATTGCATACTAACAGGGAGCGCATCCCAAATCATGATAGTCTTTTTACTTGATATGATATGGACGTTTCCCAAAATAGTGGGTTTTCCCCCCAAATCATCCATTTTAATAGGGGTATTCCATTCTAAACCATCCATTTTGGGGTATCCCTATTTTTGGAAACACCCATATTGAAAAAACCAGCCTAAGAACTTGCAAAGAACTTAGCTCACCAACCGAAGAGGGAATCATGAAGGTATCCACCACTGGTTTCTTTGGTGCCGAACGAGTGGTGTGTTAAACCACCAAGCGACGATTTACAGTCAATTAACATTCAATCAATCATGGGGTTTTTCACTCTGAACAACTTTCAATGGGAACAAGAGTAGCTTGTGGTTTCAATAACATCTGAAGATACGATTGCTGTTTGTCATTGTTTTTTTAAATTGTTGTTTGTCTTCTTCTAAGAAATCCCCAACATACCCCTGGAGCATACCCCAGGTCTCCCCAAACCCCCAAATGAAAGGAATGGTTCTGGGTCTGGGGTATGTTCCAGGGGTATGTTGGAAAATTCTTAGACTTCTCCAATTTTCGGGGGTAAATTCATCTTAAGATTTTTGAAGACAAAACCACACACAACCTAAACCACAAAAACACGGCCAAACAAAACACGGACACACACACAGAGATTCATTCAAAACATTCAGCAACCTCTCTAATTGGGGTATTTTTCACTCGATGCTTGCGACATGAAAACACCGGGAAAAGGACTAAAAACATCTACAGAAAATACTTCTAAGAACAACCAAATGAAAATTAAGAAATGCAGCAACAGTCGAAGAAGTCTAGGGAAAACAAAGAAAATCAAGAAACCTCCAAAAAGTCTAAACAAAACATGCACCGCCTACAAGTACTTTGGGCCCAAAAAAACAGACTACACGATTCAAACTAAAGGGTTTCTTTCACACATGACCATTTTCCATCAATTCCATTGACAACCATGACATGAAAGCAGCTTCACGCCTCGATGGCCACACATGAATATGTCTCTGCAAGGTCGCTCATGTTGCGCCTCAGCGATGTTACCAACACCCCCCAAGATAAAGGGTGTCGGTTTCTCTTCGCCATGGTTCAAAACGTGGGTTTGTTGCTTGGGTTTTTGGCCAGTTCAAAAACGGGTTAACTATCTGTTGTCAACTTGGAACTAGGTGCATCCGGGGCAAAACATCACACATCTCCTGGAAACGTGCACCATAGCCTCTCTGGCTAAGGGTTCCATGATGAGCCATGATGGATGATACATGCTGTACAGAGCTTGCATCATAGAAGTAGTTTGAAGCTCATGATGAGCTGCTTGGACATGACTCTGCAAGTTTTGGATTTCGAGGTCTATACAAGAAATTTGCCAGGTCCTACTCTTACACTACAAGTTGTTTATTTGTGAACTCATTCCTCAGATTTCTGTTGTCCTGAGATATGATGGACACACATTTCCATCCATTCGAGACCTCCCCTACATATCTGCAAGTTCTGCAGTTCTGCACCACAGCTAAGTGAGGGACACTTCATCTTTCAAATTGTCGGCCCAGACCTGGAGAACGCATGAGAATGCCAGCGTGTTCCAGCCACAGCAGACTTGCGTTTGGCCCGTGTTCAGGCTTCACTAGTGAAGGACCTCTAGAAGAAATGGAAGTAACATGGGCGAAGTCAATTTGGCCCGGAATCATGTGAAACAAACAAAATGCCACGTAGAATAAGCTTCTGAAGGCCTTATTTGGGGCCAATTGGGGACCCTGAAATAGGGGTACTTCATGGGAACTTCATGAATAAACCTCAGCCTCAGGTCCAGAACGGTAAAGGTTGATCAAATTGGAAAATGCTTGTAACATTGGTCCCGTTATGTACAAGAAGGGGCCCCCCTAGTTATAAGGTAGTTATAACCCCAGCAAACCCTATTTACACGGTTGTAAATGGGTATAACTAGGGATAAATCCACTTATAGTAGTTAGGTGGCCCCATCTTGTACATACTATATGTTACCTCTCCATAGTTTTCACTTACAAATACCCTATGATTTTTTGCGAACTTTGATCCAGCTCCAACTTATAGCTTCCTGTTTTGAAAAATTGATGTTGTTTCCACTCCTCCCCAGATTCATGTCAAGCTATCCCAATATCAACCTACTACCTCAATAGTCTTTTGATGTTTCATTGTAATCTTGAATGCAACTTTGCACCCATAATCAACAATAAGACAATTTATACAAAGAGTTGCTTGCCCGTCCAAAAAAAAACAAATAAAGTCAAATCATTCAAAACTCTTCTAAGTTTCTCTCTTGGTCCTTTGCCCTATCCCTTTCTCAACACCCGCCCCAATCTATTCTCCAACCTACCGCACCCACGGACCCCACACCTCTCTCTCCCGGCCGGTCGTGTATGCACGTCTGGCTGCCTCGGTCATTGTATCAAATTTGGGGGTCCCCATGAAGGGTATTTAAGGTGAAAGATTCTCAAAAAAAAACAAACCAATAGCATACCCTCCAGGGAACTAACATATCCCCCAAATCTTTGGCACTTTTGAAGATGATGTTCCTTTTCGCAAGGTGGGATATGTTAGTTCCCTGGAGGGTAATAATGGAATCATTTTTTTGAATTGCTCAAAAACGTATACCAAAAGACCTATGCTGCTCAACTTTCTACAAACAAAAAAACTCAGATCCTATAGTGAAAAATCGTCACTAAGGCACTACCCATAGAGGAATTTGTCCAGGGATACGGGAGACGAAGAGTTCTAAAGGGAAAAACTGACCACCCAAAAAAATCAGTCTAAGCCACATTTTTTCAAGGCAGAGACCACACACACTTTGTACCCTCCTGGGAACTAACATATCCCATCCCAAGGCACTTTTGAAGATTATTTTCCTTTTCCTATGCTGGGATATGTTAGTGACCTGGAGGGTATTTCTATTCTCATTTCTTCTTTCTGGGAAAGCAGAAAGCATCTGAAGCAGCAGTGCATAGCAGTGCATTTGTATCTTCAAGTGGCCACACTATCCACTTAGACCTGCCAACGTAGGATGGCTCTTGCCAGATCATTGTAAATAATCATATGGAACAAAATCATTGTTTTTCAACATACCCAACCCCCCGGATTGATGACAAGATTTTTAAAAAAACGGTCCAAATCCTTCTATCCACCATTTTATGGTAAAATCATTCCAAGGTCAACCTCGAAGTGACCAAACATCAGCCAACAAATCACCATTCTCTATTTAATCAAAATTCACCCAACAAAAAATACACCTCCCAACCTCATTTCATCTCATTTTCCCTTGGCATCAGCTGTTTCAGTCCCATCCTTCCTTTCTCCCCTCCCTCCAACTTTTTTCGGGTCCCCCGGACGGCCGGATCCGCTGCCTTTCGGAAAGGTGTCCAGGTGTTTTAGATTTTTCTCAAACAAAATCTAAGCAACTTCCGCATTTACCAGCTTTGAAGTACAACTCCCAAGTAACTAACAGCAAAACCGCATGAAAATTGGCTTTCGGGATGTGGGTTTCGGCCCATTTTGATGGGAGACATGTTGTTTTTGGGATAATGTCAAATTAACAGCAAAACTTTGAACCTCAAAATTTGGGTCACTCAGGACAACCCCATTAGTTTTCTACTAAGAATGGAACATTTGAAGGAGATTGGGCGATGACCTTATCTTTTTCATGTAGGTAAACAGGAATGGGAAAAATCCTTCCCCAAAATTGGGGGAAAATATTGGAAATAAACTAATATATGAAGGAAACCACCACCTAGATGAACGAAGTGTTGCAACAAGTTGAGGATGAGAAGGGTAGAGTGAAACAATGTACTGTAGCTTCAGTGTACGTACATTTAAGTACACATACCCAAGAATATAGGGTCTTGAGACTAGATACCTGTACTTCCTGACAAACAAAAAAATCTTGGGTAAAACAATCTTCTGGTTGGTGGTTGAACCCACCCATCTGAAAAATATAAGTCAAGTTGGATCATTTCCCCAAATAGGGATGAACATAAAAAATATTTGAAACCACCAACCAGTCTTCAGTTGAAGTTGAATCATCTTGAATCATTTTGCTTCACCACTTTACTGCCAATCCATTCAAATCCCAAAACCACGTGACCCAATTCTGCGCCTGATTCATCATCGAACTATTTTTCGAACCGCGGTTGGTTGACAAGGCAAACTTTTCTGCTTGGTGAAAAATGCAACAAAAATCATTGACAATTTTTTCATAATGGCCCGTTTTTGACCTTATTTTTAGTGCATATGGAAGCAGGTGTTGTGAAACTGAACCTCTCTGGATGCAGGGATGAAATTGTTGGACAATTTTCATGGCTTGTTAGCAGCTGAAGGTGTTGAAGTCTATCGATGCCGCAGGTTGGGTTTGTTTGATTCATGTGATGCTCAAAGAAAACATAGGCCCAGTGACAATGACCATAGGAAAAGTCGAGTCTATTTCAAACACGCAACAACTCATGAATTCATCATCAAAATTCAAAATTGATGCTAATCATATTTGCTTCAGCAATCTCAAACAAAGCCAATCCGTGGTACATTTTTCTTTTGCTTGTTGTGACATCCTTTTTTTCTTGTCGCCCTTTTCGCCAATCCCACCGGGTCTACGGTTTTGGGCCTGCAAGTTCTCAGATCTTAAGAGTGACCCTCACTTGTAAACTATCCACAGTAAAGGCTCAACTTGTTTTGTTTTTGTTGCCGGAAAACACCAGGAATCATATTTGAAATGATTCCAAATCCCATTGTTGCAAAGGTGATGATTGACGCTATGTCAAGTAGTCGGCCAACCCAACAAAAATCTTATTGGACTGGAAAAAGGCGTGGGAATCACCATCGGCCAACCGTCCCAAAAAGTGAGGGTTAGACACGACCGTTGTTAGTTGGAAGAAACTGGAATTCCGATTCCTTGGAAATTTCAAGAACCGTTTTGTTAGTCAAAAAAACACTGAGTACAGTAAGTACTAACTCCAAAAGTGGGGAGATTAAACTCGGAACTCACGGCAGCTACTATCATGTTGTTCAAATCATCGTCTATACCTGTAAACTGGAGAACCTTGAACCTTAAAGAAAGAAGTTATGCAGCAAAAACACAAAATTGGGGCGGCGACGGTGACAACACAGAAAATATTGAACAATATATATACCCTGCCTGAAACTAACACCGCCCCTGAAAATCAATGGTTGGAACATGAAATTTCCTTTTGGGGCCCGGATGGGCCCGGCCTGTTTTAAAGGGCTGTTACTGTCAGTTTCAGGGAGGCGAACTGATTCCAGGATTTCTATCACCAAGCTTGCAGCAGCTCAAGAGATGTGCGCAACATTCACTGATCTGAGTCCTGTTTTCAATTCGCAAACATTGGAAGTTTAAGAACATCAAAAAAAGGAATGTGATAAATCCCATCTGGTTGAAACAAAAAAGGGGGGATTAAAAAACTTTATGCAGCAAACATTTTTGTCCGGAGACTTTCAGCTATATCTACACTAACTTTAAAGTTACTATGCATGATCTTTGATCATTTCCAACCCCTCACCACCTGATCCCTAAAAAACTAATTGGGGATTTTCTATAGGGGTCCCCCTGGAAACTGCACCCCAGTAAAATCCCCTTAAAGACATTCTCATAGGATCCACGGGACTGCTATATTTACCTACATGAAAACCATAGAAAGCATCCATCCATGTAGGTAAATATGCCAGTCCCATGGATCCTATGGGATTTGATGCATGATTTTCCGATGAGTTGTCCAGTTGTCCAGTTTGGTAGAAGATCTGAATATGGACTCAAAGGCCTCCAGTACAAACCGTCAAGAATCAAGTCCAAAAAACTGCTGGAGGTCTTGAGAATTTGGAGAAATATCAAATATCATACAACCCCAAAAAGTTTGAAAAAGCTGCACCAGTACGACGAGCCGTCTAGTCGTCAAAAAAAATTCTTTAACCAAAAAAAAGAAAAACGCAATCTATCTTTGATCACACATGCTTTGGTAAAGTCAACCAAAAGTTGAAACAACAGCCACGGCTCGCACAATCAACCTCAACCGGCTGAGCTTTTTTGTTGCTTCCTGGATTTTTTTGTCACGCAGCGAGCAGTTTTGCACCTTTGTGACTACATCGCTGAAAATGCGAGCCGCTAACTTCAGCCTTCAACAAAACACCCCTTGGATTTCAACAAAGACACCAGGTAGATGCGATAAAGTTCGCCAGCAGAATTTGGAACTGTTCTTCCTGCCTGGAAAGCCGTTGGTGCCCTATTTTTAAGGCAGCCTAGTTGCTGGTTTTAGGGGTTTCCAGTTGCCTAAAAAAAATTGGACACTTGGCGTTCCAGGTGTCAACCTCGATGACGAACGCGCCATTTCAATGAGTTCACTACTGAGGTGAAGATGTTTTCAACTCCCGTCCGGAATTTGTTGGTGTGTTTCGGTTGCTCCAAAAGGTCACGAAGTTTAAACTCACTGTTTTTTTTGGAATGTGAGGTATGAAAACGTATGAAAACGTATGATTTAAATGTTTAAAGGGTTCTACAGCGGTCAAATATAGAACATCAAGATTGGAATTCAGCATCTCTTCACTTATTTATTGCGTATTCACGTGTTGGCTTCATTGGTGTTATCTAATATTTGGATTTTTTGGAGCTGAAGCAAAAAGAAAAATAGCAACCTTCAAAGGACCATCCGACGACTCCCACCCTGAAAAAACAACCCAGTTTTACAACAGTTTTCTAAGGTGTTCGTTGGAAACCAGGCCCAGATTTGCAGCTGCAACCATTCGATGATTTTTTTGGTCACCTGTTGATGGCGAAGCTTTCCCCCGGCTCCCGATGCAGTGCAGGACGAAAATTTGATGTGGGGTGTTTTTTCTTTCTTTTTGTCATCCTGGACTGATCTGGTTGGTGGTTTCAACCCCCTTTGAAAAATATGAGTCAAATTGGGAATCTTCCCCAAATAGGGGTGAAAATAAAAAAATATTTGAAACCACCACCTAGTGATTGTTTGTGGAGGGAAAGTGAAAAGGAAAATTTTTACAGTACCAGTTCAACGGATCCGAAATGGAATATTGATGTTTTTGAGACATTTGGCTAGATTTGGGCACCCATGTCCGTGCTAAAATCATACTAACCTCAATGAGACATCCATCAGATTCTGGCTCTTCCTGTGTTTCACGGCACTGCCTCCGCACCAGGAACCAGGAAAAACACACTTTGGCATTGGCTGATCTTTGGCAAAACCCATCAGCTTCCATGTGAGGTCTGCAGCGTCAAAAAAGCTGTAACTGAATATGATCCGTGAACGGAAAGATCTCCCACTAACACTGCCCCCCTTGACGGAAAGATCTCCCATGAACCGCAGTGGTTTAAGAAAAACATGGACATGTTCACAAAAGGGCGATTTCCAGGAGAGAGAACCAACCTGCTGATGTTTTCTGCTTTGCAGTGTAAGAAGTACGAGTAACAACTATGGAGACCCTAGCAGAGTCATGATCATCTGCGAAATTGGGTTTGTTTTTTCAAGTGGCTACTGAAAAGAGCAGGGTATCTATATCTCTGTATGTAGAGGATAGTAATAGTATAATTACTACGAGCACTGTTTCTTTAAACATGCATCGTCAACACATCAAATACCTTGACATATGTTTTACTGGATTCCTGGATGACATCAAAAAATTAGGTATATCTAGGTGATATCAGGGCTCTCATGTCAACGTTGCAAACCCTTGCAAATCATAGGAAACCTCAGGGATTCATTTCTTCAAAGGCCATAAACCTGCAACGCGCGAGCCGGTCATGGGAATTTTTCGGGAAATCTCTTGGGGAATCCTGGATGGCGAATATTATGGTCACCTTGCATGTGACAAGGTGAAGCGCAAAGTTTGGTATCTGCTTCTCAACCCCCTTAACCAATTGCTCATTTGTTCGGAACATGTCCATCCTTTCTTTGCTCATTTGCTCATCACGATTCGCACCAGCCAACCTTAATTGACTTGGATTTTAAAAAGGAGCCAACTAATGGAGAAATTGGTATAGTCCTGCTATACCCAGCGATTTGAAGAACATGTTTGGTTGTGCTCCAAATGGACCATTGGACCGTTGACCATTGGGAAATCACAATTAACATATCATTCCTGGTCTGTAGATTCTTAGCTCCACCTGTGCAGGAAGGCTCACTGGAAAAGGTCACTTGTAGCTTTCGCGACATCCTCCTACTACCAACAATTACAACACATTTCAATGATCAGAAAGGATTCGGTGAAACTCCCATAGCTTCAGTCTTCACTGGAAAATTCATCTATTTTTCTGAAAAGAAACGCGTGTACTCTTCGTCTTGTCATCCCATCTCGCTGTGGGTGGAAAAACCCTCGGGGAGTTTCTTTTGATGCACAACTTGGTCTTGATGCACAACTTGGGTGTTTCCAAAAAAAGGGAGTATCCCAAAATGGATGGTTTATAGAACTTATAATGGGAAAACCCTATTGAAATGATTTAACTTTGGGGGGAAAACGTACCGCTATTTCATAGCCGAAACATCCATATATACTTTGGTTTCCCCTTCAGCATTTTGTGAAGCAAATTGAAGTGGCCAAACTTTTTTTTGTGTAAATTTCCCGGGAGGCTCCCGCAAGCTTTGAGGTGTTCATTGTGGGGGGAAAACCCCTCCAAAATTCAGCAGCCATTGCAATGAACTAGTGGAATTGAGGGCGATAACATCAGGATCTCACACAAGTTCCTTGAAGATGTCTTCAAATGAAGACAAATTGCATGCCTTTTTTTGGCCTAGAAAAAAGTCATGACGTTTGCAAGGGGACAACCACAATGCATTGAAAAAAACCCTTTCAACCTACATAGATCACCTTGGTGAGATCGACTCTTTTGGTTGCTTTCTCAGTTGACCTAACCACCCGAAAAACCAATCATCAATCTTTCTCGAGAGAAACCGCACTTGAAACAACCTTTGAAGGTCAAAAGTTTGAGTCGGGCCGGTTCCAAGTATTGCGGTCTATAATACTGGTACATACATAACTAGTTGGTGGTTGACCCACCCATCTGAAAAATATGAGCCAAAATGGGAATCTTCCCCAAATAGGGGTGAACATAACAGATTTTTTAAAACCACCACCTAGATAATATGTTGCAGATTTTGGTAGTACTCAATTCCTTGTATGAAACAATCAACGTCGACAAATCTGGACATCTTAAACCTTCAGAAACAACCAATTTTTTTGCAATCCTCGAAAATCACCATAATAAACATATATAAAAATCACAAACCCTAAGAATCCTCAAATGTGTTCTTTTCGGTTAAATGGATGTAAAAACTCTCCCTTTCGTTCTCCCAGATTCTTTTTGGATGGGAACCCGGAACCCTCAATCTGGCCAAATTTTATATAATTACATCATTTCACCTACCCAGATCTCCTGGACAGAAGGGGCCCTTCCAAAAACGCCAACCTGTATCTTTTGGGGGGGGTGAACATTTTTTCGGTCGCGTTTTCGGTCGAAAATGGAAATTTCACTGGTGCGAAAATCCACCTCCAGCAACCCGGAAGGCTGGAGAAGACCCGGTCAGTCATTGACATAACTTCCGATGCCACCTCCAAAAACATGAACAAAGGACAGTCAGTACAAAGAAATCCATGGTGACACCTGGTTGGTTTTTCTTATAGGGATTCTGATAAGTTGCTTGTCTGAATTCCCATCAAAAACTATAGATCTGATGTAATAATACACAATGATCCTGTATATTTTTCCTATTCCATGAAATTCTGATTGTTTTTTTTTGCGACAGGCCCCAAGCACTATATATTTCACACTGGCATTTCCGAAAGGATCTCATCATCCGGCAAAAAAACAGCACACCTCAATTCAGCCACCTTACCTTGGCTTTTTGACTATACTCACCTGTGTACTGTGGACATGTGTTGTGAGTAACCCCATTGAACTCATTGACTAAGAGGATGAAGCTACAGTACATCGGCCATGATCGGCCTAAGTTGGTTCACACTACAGTAGCCCTTGTTGGGATGATGGAAGCTGATTCTATTGCGAAAAATCCTCCAAGTAGAACCTACTACTGTCGATGGTTCAGAAATCCGGCTAACCACCTGGGATGTGTAAAACCGTGTAAATAATGGGATAACCTACCAAATTACCAACCTCAACTGGCTAGCAGGATTTCTTCCATCAACAGTACCATCCAGAATCACTATAGTAAAATTAGTCGGTTCCCCCAGTAAAAACCCTCAGCCTTCACCCAGCAACTTGATTGATGATGGCTCAGTTTCAGACGTCCATGTTGTTGTCCAAGTATTCAATCATCCATTTTGGTAACGGATCTACCCCATCACCCAGTAACAGTCACACTTTACACTTACAATGTACACCCCTGAAGTTTAACATGGAACCTGAAAATCAACCCCTGGAACAGGAGATTTCTTTTGGAAACCATCATTTTCAGGTTCCAGGCTGCCAGCCCCCGTTGAGTGTCTGCGTATGACACGGGCACCTCGCGTATCCGACAACCTGGTTGTGTGGACCCAAGAAGGCGGGCTTGCTTTGTCAAGGGAGAAAAACGCACAACTTCAACCCATGGGTCCATGAAAAAAACATAATAAAACAGAGCCCCCCCCCCAAAGAAAATTGAAGCTTCAACCATGTGCAGATATTTCTGTATGCATCAAGCTATACGACATGACGGGATAATTCGAATTAATATGAATTAAGTATGCTGGCAACGAATATGCTTTTCTTTTAGAATATTTCACTGCAACTTCATTCTGCAAGATCGGCCGTAACATGAGTACTTAGTACTAATGTGAAACGATGATAAGAGAACTCTACTTCCTGCACCAAACCTCCCAGGCTTCAGGCCTTCTGGTGGGAGTGAGTTCTGTAAGTGCATCCAAGGGCCTACCATCAGGTGCAAAGTTTTGGTGAAGACCCTTGACTCGACACACCTTGGAATGTGAACAGCATCTCCCCCCCATGACACTCTAGATACTCCGGGAAAAACAAGCCAAATCCGAACTTGGAGCCGAACAAACCTAACGAAACAAAAAAACTCTGGAGAATTTTCACCTTTATAAAGCTGGACGGATCTCCACAATCCTAAATATATAAGTGGCTCCGACACATCAAGAGTTTGAAAAGTAAGAATTTCCACCAGAAAGCCACTCCCAAAGGTTGAGTCTTGTGGGGGTCAAAACGTTGAATAGGTGAACGTTGAACCAATTCGGATAGGAAACACATGGAGCCATCAACTGAAAAACCACTACCAATGAAGTATGGGCCTCTCATCCACCTGGAAATTCCATGATCTATGATCCCAAAATGCCGGCTCGGCTTCGAAACCGTGAGAATCCCAAAAGGTTTCGATCTATTTCACTCCCATAAAAAATCATCACTGGAAATCTTGCAATGGCTTTGCCAGAAAAATTCATCCCATGGTTTGAGGTGTAGCATCTGCCAATTTTAGAGGTGAACGAAAAAAATCATACCAACAAAAAAACGATCGCAGCTCACGCACCGGAACTGGGCCCTTGGGCCCTTGAATCATCCCTGCGCAACTCCGATAGGATTTTTATCCAACAAAAAATCCACTGGTTGATTGATTTGAACAACCCAATCTCTGATGTAGCATTCACAATATTCGCATCTATGGATTATATAGTTATTGGGTGAGTTTTCCACCTCAAAAAAGATCATCGTCAAAATTAGATCATTTCCCTAATTTTGGTGGTATATGTAAATCCAAACTTTAAAAAAAAACCTAGATATCCATTGGTATTCATAATATTCATCTAATTGCATCTCAAGTTTCTTTTTGTATGATCCCGAACCCTCAATGTGCACCAAAAAATTGACGAATGGATACTAGAAGAACCTTTGTATCGAATCTGTTTATATACAAGGAATTACAAGTGACAGGGGTCCATAATTTTTAACATAGATATCGCAAAAGGATGCTTTGGAAAAGGTGACTCCCTTCGATATTATTACAGCAACATTGGGTATCCATGCAAGGTGCAACTTTTTCCAAAGCCATCAGTTTTGGGCAGTTTTGGGTATCGACTCCTCTTCCCACCAATTTCCATCTCTAATCACCTTGGAGATTGCGAGATTTTCGAGCGCCTGGGAGTCAGTCCGACGCGAAACCGCCGGTTCCGCGGGAACGGAAAATACCCGGAAACCGAAACCGAGGCTGCCCATTGGTTTTTACTGACATAGCCATGGAAAATGTGAACATCTACATGCACAAATCAACCATTTGTTTTGATGATTTTCTTTTTCCTGGTAAAAAATGAAGTTGATTTTCCCATGGGGCCTATTATATATGTTTGTTTTTGCTTGGAGAGTACGAGTATTAATGATATCTCATGGACAATGCAGCTGAGAAGGCACTTGGACACCAAATATATGCTTGAAAAAAACACCTTCTCACAATATACTTGGATGTCTAGGGCCGGGCCGGGTTGAAACTGTATGATTGTTTTTGCTGTTTTTGTTTTATGTCCAAATCTTTGGAAAGCTACGTATCCTGAAATGAAAACTACGTATCCTGAAATGAACGGCAAAAGCACCCGAGAGTAGGCCTTTTGTCCGCAAAGGAAATGTCATCTTCCAACCCATTGATTTCAGTGGCTATATGTGGCTATGTTAGTTACTGCATGGGTATATGTGATTTCCTATGGTATATGATGTACTATGGACATACGAAGGTGACCCCAGTCTCTTCTGGTCCTCCAGGCATTGTGTCACAGCGACAGTATCCTTTTTGCCACCTCGCCCATCCAAGGACCATAACATAGAAATTTGAACTTTATTCTTCCCACTACACAACTAGTTGGTGGTTTCACCAACCCAATTGAAACATATGAATTAGTCAAAATGGGTGCAACATCTTCCCCAGCTGTTCCGGGTGGAAATAAAACATATTTGAGTTGCCACCACCTAGATAAAGGTTAGCCATGGGCGAAACATCTGCCACCCAACTGTTGCTGAAGTTTTCAAGGTTTCACCCCCGGCCTTCCGTGCGACGGTATTTTAGTCAACACGTCTGGTGTTGTCCCACCCCGTGGGATTCACGAGTTCCATAGAATAGATGGGTAAAAAAAGGTCCAGTGTGTCAAGCATGATGGTCATTCACTGTTAAATTCATTCCGGAAGTATGATTATGAACGGTGCATATAAATCAATGTGATATCATAAATCAACATGTTTTTCAACATATCTATTATTCCATTGGATCATTTCATATCATTTCCCTACAAAAATGGGTGAAAGAAAAAACAAACTTTGAAACCACCACCTGGGAACCCTTTTTGTTCAACAAATCACCAATTGAAGTCTTTTGGCCTCTGCCGTGATCCACGCTGCAGAAACAGCTCTCGTGCATCCTGAACCACGTCGGATTATGGAGGTGTTTCACTTGGAGAGCACATTATCATTATATAACAACAGGGGTTATCTTGTCTGATCCTTGTTGCTCCGTTGTTACTCTAGACTCTAGACTCTTAAACATGTTATTGGGACTTCAATCTTGTACAACCTCAATTCGAGCTGGGGTTTTCAGAACATGATCAGTGCAATGATATGCAATGATCACCAGTAGCAAAAACATCATCAATAGTCATCATCAATCAAACAGCATATAGTCCATATAGTTTTTGATTACTGTCGTCTTCATCTTATTCTTCATCATCATCACCACCATCACCATCATCATCACCACCACTATCATCACCATCGCCGTCATCATAACAATAATGATAATAGTCATCATCATCATCATCATCATCATCATCATCATCATCTTCATCACCATCTTCAGCATCATCTTCAGCATCATCATCATCATCATCATCATCATCATCATCATCATCATCATCATCATCATCATCATCATCACCATCTTCAGCATCATCTTCAGCATCACTGTCCTGAATTTTAACATCGTAACATCAACATAGCAGCACCGCACACATCACTTCCATAGCACTCCACCCCCTTGGCACTTTCAACTCAAACCAAATTAACGACCCGTTTCCGAGGCCTGCAAGAAACCTTCCAGAAAGTCCACATGGTCCTGGTTGTCTTCACATGGGTTGATCTCCAGCCCTCAATTTTGTCTAAGTGAACACCGACCCATGGAAACAAAACTTGCCGATTTATTGGACTTTCTTGCTTCCCAGAGGAAGGTATCTTTGAAATAATGTGTTTCATGAGTTTCCACATGGATAAGTCAAGCAGTATGTTTGGAGGAGTCTACAATCATTTGTTGAAGGCAAATTTCATCTGCTTCATGTGGTGCAGGATGTTTGAGAAAGTCATCAACAGAAGGACCAAGCTGATTTGGAAGTATCATGGCAAATCCTTCCTTTTCACGACCTAATGCCTTTCCTGAATGAGGAGATGTCTGCTGATGGAAGATGATATCAAACTCCCTTGTCCCTTGTGTCTCTTTCTTTTCATCTCGATGTCGAATTTGGTTTCAGAAAGCACTGGACAAAAACACCTCCCGACTACGCCGCAACTCGTTTAAAAAGACACGTGGACACAGTCGTCGGTTGCATTTGAGACTTTGCAAACGATGTCAGAGTTTCTCTCACTTCCCTTCCATCAGGCACATTGGCTAATTACCATCTCTTCTTGCATATAGTCTCACACCTTCCACTTGGAATCTCTATGGTGGTCAAGTAATGACATTACACTTTCTCCAAACATATGATTCATATGATGCTCTGTGCGTTCCCTCATCTACATTCTAAAACCAGAATTAGCACTGTACACTAGGTACCAGGAACATCTGTATGTATTCTAAATACTCAATCTTTAAAAAAACTCCTCGGTAAAAACGACAACAACAAATACCTCCAAGGTGAGTCTCCTGACCTTGATTCTAACTCGGAAAAAAAACATGGTTGTATCATGTTGTATCACTCATAGGATCCATATGGTATATATTCACCTACATTTTGCTGAATTTCTATGGTAAATTGTGAATTGGTAGGTAGATACCCCGTATATCTATATAAATTGAGTTGTTTTATAGTAGAACTAGTTTTTGTAAATACTACCAGTCACATGGATCCTATTTACGGCTATTTTCAGTTTCACCTGAAAAAGTCCACCGAAAAAAAGTCAGCAAAACAACAAACGTCTTTAAAGCCAATCCGAGAAGAAACGACCAGCCAGGGAAAGGAGACTGAAACTTGGCAACTGAGAACTGATTCCGGATGTCCCAGGAAGTTAGTAAATGGTGACTAAATGGGTTATAATCTAGTTACTAACCCTTTACTAACTTCCTGGGACATCTAGGTGATTCCGGATATTGGTCATAGGATTGGTTATTTTGCTTCCAATTGTCTCCCATCTCCCATGAGTAGGATTTGTGTTTTAGTTATAATTTCTTGAACACCAGGACACCTTGGGGATTCTTAGGACATCATAAATCATGTTTTGCAATGTCAATGTATAGAAATCTTCCTATCAAATCAGCACGAACAACCAACCATTGACCCACCCACATAAATGTCTATATATATATAAATACACATGAAAATATACATAAAATATACATATGGAGGTTTCCGAAAATAGTGGGTTTTCCCCCCAAATCATCTATTTTAATAGGGTTTTCCATTATAAACCATCCATTTTGGGGCACCCCTATTTTTGGAAACACCCATATATTATATCTATATGCATATATACCCCCCCTGTCCTCCAGTCCCTGCGTTTGGGATTCACGAACTTGCCGTTCCTCAGCAAGTCTTTCCTCAGAGGATTCCTGAACGGCACCAGTTGCCCACTCGGTCGGTTGAGGGTAGGATCTAACCCCCCCCCACCAGGGGAACCCAAAACCTTCATTTTTGGGGGGTATGACCCATATATTGAGGGCCTAAAACCTTCATTTTTCATGGTTTTGGGGTCCAAAGGCACCTAGTAACAGGTGACAAATGGAAGGTTTATGGTAGGGATATTCCTTACTCAAAAACCCACAATAATCCTGGTGGTGACTGCTATCGGGAGGCAGGGGGGTGAACCCAAAGGTGCGGTGAAAAAACAAGAGAGGCAGTTTATGACCGACTCAAATACAAAAAGTTTTGCCAACATGGCAACAGTTTCTCAAACATTGAAGGGTACATCTTGGTGAATCATGATATTTCACCCAACATCCAATTTCCTGAAAAGATCTTCGAATCTCAGAAGGGTTGACATAGGAACTACACATCTAACTACCTTTTTGCAAGAAGGTTATGCAAGTCACCCAAAATATGTTTAAAATATGTTTCAAAGGTTGTTGGATCCTCAATTTGCTATGGGTAGTTTCATTATTTGAAAACAATGTATATATATATATAAAGGAGACCTTTCAGGGAACTAACATATCCCACCGTTGGAAAGCCGGAACATCATCTTCAATATTGTTTTTTTTCAGGGGATATGAGATATGTTGGTTTTCAGGAGCGCACCTACTATAGCCGTGATACTGCAAGCAAATGTGCAGAAGGGATTCTGGTAAACTGGGACCCTGGGAGATGAATCCGGATCTTGACAATCGCACATAATTTTGAGGTGTACTGATTTGGGACTTCCGTTATAGGCTTTTCAGAGATCTATCTTTGGATTAAAACAAATATCCTTCATTGCTGGCTGAAACATACATGGAAAACATTCAGTTTCAATCTTCAATCACGGTTTTATGCTTATCTATCATACATCACTCACACTATCCACCATTCTATGAGACGCTCCTGTTCCTGAGCATCCACCTGACTACCACACTATACAACATGTATATATTATCATTATTATTATCATTACTA
Source organism: Breviolum minutum Mf 1.05b.01 (assembly GCA_000507305.1). NCBI lineage: Eukaryota > Dinophyceae > Suessiales > Symbiodiniaceae > Breviolum > Breviolum minutum. The sequence goes on from DF242608.1 coordinate 36,610, forward strand.
TTACAATTATCACTTATTATTATTATCATTAATCATTATTATATATATATATGCATAATACTATACGTATATTTGAAGCTATATTTATTGATACAGTCCATATAGTGTTATACAATCTGCAAACAAATCCTCCCTGAAAAATTCTACCCGACCAAGTCTTAGGTGTTCCGAGCACGTAAGTCTCGCAGCTGCCGGTGCGTTTCCTGGTCCAAAAAACCCAAGCGGTGCCGACAAGCGGCACCTTATAAGGTGCATGAAACCAAAAAAGCAACAGAAAACCTGAATAGGAAACCAAAGTGATGCGAAAACATGTCCTTTCATTTTGCGGACAATGTCAAGATGAAAGCAATAGTGGGAGCTTGCTGACAAATATATGCGAAAGTGGAAAATAAGTATATGAAATCATATCATATTCCGCAAAAATATTTATGTTCACTCATTTCCATGGCAAATAAGCACCACCTATTCAGCTGCAATCACCTGAAAAAACTAACTTTCATAAGTAATATAGTGAAAGTCATATTCTCACCATGACAGCCGAAAAAAACTGTTTTACTTCAATGTCTGTTTATAAAGTGGTGCTTGGCAGAAGGTGTTGAGCATCCTCTAACAAATCTGGAATGTTTGAATAATCTTCGCCTTCAAATACCAACAAGGGATGTGTGTGTCCCAAAAAGTATCCATGTCGACATGGTGCATTTACTCACATTTACTCCTTATAAGACCATTTTCTTGCCATTTCACGAAAAAACACATGCTGCGAAAGTCTCTATTCGTAGGACTCACGGTTTCTGATAGGCACATGAGCTGTTTTTCATATGTACCTCCCTGAAAACTAACAAAGCACCTGAAAATGGTGGTTTCCAATAGGAATCTCCTTTTCCAGGGGTCTATTTTCAGTGGCTATGTTAGTTTTACGGAGGGTATGTTGGTGCATTGTTCTCGGAATCGCCTCGGTGAATCTCGCTTGTGAAGCTTCCACATCCTTCAATTCCATGGCGAGTTGCTCTTGAAACCTCCCAACGTGGCTGGTGCAACTGCAACGGCAGTGTTTCGAATTGCTGGTTTTTGTACTAAGCCAGGAGCCAGGAAGATTCGGAAGTGATACATAAAAACTACATCTGGTCTTTTCAAAGCGCATTTGAACAGCTGTTCATAGCTGGAAAATCAAGACATAACTCAACCCTGGGCTTCCTATTAAAATAATGGTTGACCCAATTTCGATGATTAAAACCCTTAGGTAAGCAATGGTGGTTATATTAACACCCATTGTTTTACATGGTGGTTGGAATCCCAGGGTCAATAAATTAGAGACAAATAGAGCCCTTTTCTGACCTCCAAAAAGTTTTGGTGGGATGGAATGGAGGTCAAGCCTTCAAAAAAAACACAACTACCTTTTTTACCAACCGGAGGTCCAGAAGGGGGTCATTGAAGGGTTTCCGCTGGGGGAGGTGGGAAATGAAACTTGAAAAGGGAGTTGTAGAGTTGAAGAGGATCTACCTTGGCATTTAGCAAAATTATTACGATTTCGGTGGTGGTTGAACCAACCCAGGCAGGGGTGAAAATCAAAAAAAAAAAACATATTTCAAACCCACCTAATTAGATTATGATGGTACTATGGGCATACCAGGTATTACCCTCCCTGAAACTAGCATGAACAGCTCCTGATAATCTGTCATCTTCCGACTGATCTTCAGTGGCTATGTTAGCATATGTTAGCTTCAGGGAGGGTATTCTCTATGGCACAGTTGATAGGTAGTTCACCCCCATTATTTCAAAGGCTTTTTTACATCCCAGGTGGTACAGGACTTCTTCCATCAACAGTATGATGTACTATGGGACTATGAAAATGACAGCAGTCTCTTCCAGTCATACCAGGTTTAAGATGTACTATGGGCATTTCTCAGCTCGTTTCATGGGGACCATGATCACGTACATCCATACATCTTTTAACCAGCATTTTTTTGAGATGGAATAGATATATCAGAAGACTGCCTGGGGGCTTCAGAAACAGAAAATCAATGGAGTTTCCTGGTTCCCTTACTAGGTGGGCTTGGTAGCATATAATCACCCAATTGGCAATATATACCACTTATATACCACTTATAGTCCTTGCCTTCTGGGGGGTTATATGCTACCAAGCCCACCTACTAAGGGAACCAGAAACAACCATTGAGAAAACCTCGAGCCCCAAGGAATGACTGGAGGATTTTGGAAGACAAGCTGACAAGCCAGACATGAATGAATTATCCCCAGCGCACCTCCTTTCGAGTTCCCGTAGTAAGGTCTCATTCCTCTCGCTGCTTTCCAGTAGCATCAGCCGCTGATCTGCGTCCGCAATCCCAGTTAAAAAAAAGGATGAAAATCATGAGTTGGTGGTCAGCCGGTTTGTGGAGTGAGGATTTCTTGTCAAGAAAGGGCACCAAAACATTAGAAGCACAACCAATGCAAGAACCTCAAGCTTTAAAGAGATCTCCTATCTGCTTTCCATGTTTTGCAGGGCCGAGGATGAGAGGAGCAAGGAAAAGTACAAATGATTGAACCCCCACCAAATCATGAGCGTCTAGTTGGCTCAAGCTAATTAGTGACACGTTAGGATACCACAGGGACAGCCAAATTGTTGACTTTTAATATTGACAGATCCATTTTTGGGTGGATTCAAATATGTTGAACCGTAGTCATCAAATTATAGAATTGGCACTTCACCAATCTATCTATACAGTATACATTTGCGTATTATGTGCTGCATCCTGTGCATCTTCTTTGTAGTCAATAAACATACAGTATATTTCTATCAGCACCAAGTTTTCTCGACCAAAAAAAACACCAAGTCATCTCACCAGAGCTACGAAAAGAACCCTTATTACTTTTCATTATACTGGCTGCTTGATAAGGATCATTATGATGGATTTTATTCTAATCCCTAAAACAAAGTGTAATATAACCCCCTATACAACCTAAACAACCAGGCTTTTTTTCATTGCTCCCCACAAAAAAACATCCATAGCTGAGCTTTCTCGACGTGCCGTGCCTTCGCAGGCTGATTGCAATTTGCTTTGGATGGCCTGATGGAATTTTCTGGCGCGAATAACAAGGAGTCACGTTGTGACAACAATACAGTAAGTGAAAAGTAGATGGCACAGTCCCTACATATTGGTTTAAAGGGACCATTTACTAACCTACCTTGTGGTATCTGTGCCATCTATTTTGACCTTTAGGTAATACTCTTGATGACTTGATGGAAGAAATCCTAAACAACCACCTGGGATGGTGTATCAAACCTTGGTAAATAATGGGGAAAAATAACCAACCTCAACTGGTGACTTGTAGCCGGATTTCTGAACCCATCAGCAGAAATTGCCCCTCTGCAAATTTCAGGAAACTCCGGAGATTTTCCAAGAACATGTCAAAACAACTCAGGAGATGTTCGTGGAAAATGACGTCCGCGTTGACAAATCAGAATTTGCAGGTTTCGTGTTGAATCAGTTTGAAGAAATTGAAAACCAGCAGGTGGGGAAAACTTTCGGTACATCCCATCGATCATATTTTCTACGGATCCTCAAGGGGTGAAATCGCCTTTTACTACAAGTATTAAGTTACATAGAGGATATATATAATATATATATATACGGTATATAGTTGCAGTATATATATATACATATATATGGCATGGCGATGCTCCCCAACAGTGTCCTGTTTGTTGCCACACAACCATGCCTCTCTGCTTTTGACTTCACGATCTAGCTGCTCCTGAGAATGGCCGTAAAACGGTCGGAAGGCCTGCGCTGTTTTTCTTGCTGATTGGACACACCATCTTGGTACTTAAACGCCAACATCATTTCTACTGTTCGCCTTCCAAAATGTGAAGAAAATGGAGTAAACTACATATAGTGCAGCTCCCTCAACCCATTTTGCCCCACAATGGTCTACACCCCACGTGGCTTTGTTTGGATCACCATCATCCTTAAGTCATGGATAAGCATCATACCACATATACCACACACCATTCATCCCTTTCCCTTAACTCATTTCTGTTTCCCAAACCTTCACACCTGGAAAAATCCCCAAGAACTATATATGATTGTTTCCCATAATACCATTTAAAAACATAACCCCAAATCGCATCTGTTGGTAAAATGATCCACAAAAGTGTGTTGCTCCACAAAATCCCGCAAGACGAGTCAGCCCTTTCTTCAAACAGTCAGCCCTAGAACCTTCACCCTACAACAGAATGTCTTGGTCAATGTTCTTTTTCTCACCAGCTTCTTCATGGGTACATCCTTCCGGTTTTATAGTTAGAAAACAGATATCAAAGATGCCGGATGCCTCAATTCCTGCAAAAATTACTAGGATGTACCACCATTTATGGGAAAAAACATGCAGCTATTCGGAATAAAAAAGGGACCCAACCCAACCCACAATGCCAACCCTCACGGGAAATATAGCCGGCCATCTTTAAAAGGGATGGATCTCTAGGCCATCATGGTGTTTTCGTCGGGAAAAAACGGCCGCCAGGCGAGTAAAATTCAGAGATCAACTTGGGTCAGATTGAAAATGTATGAACATGTCATGTTTCTTCCATCTCCCTTTCGGAAGTAGGATCCACGAATGATCATTAATGTATATTATATTTACCAACATTTACCATTATAAATTATAATCAACCAAATGTTCAAATATGAAGGTCAATAATTGTACCATACATGGATCCTATGCGTTTGATAACAGTTACCACCAAAACAAAATCAACATATCGAATTCTGCATGATTCTCCTGCCTAGCTCTGTGTTCAAATTGATTTTGCCAGTTCCAGAAATTGCAAGAACAAAACACGTCCATTCACAACTTCTTAAGTCCTGTAGCTGCTTTCTCGCGGTCTCAATTGCTTGCCTGTCATCAGATGTGATTCTGCGCAAAAAGCCACGTTTCTCAGAACAGTGGTGAAGGCTTCAGCAACTAAGCCAAACATAATCTTGGTCACTGAGATACTTGCCAAACTTCATCCAACACCCTCTCCTAAATCAACATATCCCCTGAAAATAGATCTTCCTGAAAAAAAGAAAACATCTTCCAACCATGCGAGGGTAAATCTGAGCGACCGAATTTATCTTCTCCTCCGCAAGGCCTGAATTTTTCCACAGATCCATCAATCTAAAACCGCTGCTGAAAACACTGGGCACCCTGCACCCTCAGAATATCTATTTATCCTATCCCATAAGATCCATGAGACTAGTATATTTCTATACCTACAAAATCATTACAAAATCTATATACCATACAAAAACAAACGTTCATGGATCCGTAAAAACATGCCAATCACATGGATCCTATATGGGTCTGACAAGGGAAGGGAAACGAGACCTGCCTGGAGAGTTCGCCTTGTTCACAGACCAAATTCTTCACTTTGGACCTCAATGGTACCGAAATTCCAAAAAGGTCACCAGCAGACTTGCCATGGCTAAAGACAATCTAGTTGGTGGTTTCAACCGATTTGAAAAATATTAGTCAAATTGGATCATTTCCCCAAGTAGGGGTGAAAATAAAAAATCCTTGAAACCACCACCTAGCAATTATAACATCATCTCTATGAACATCAAAGAGTTCACAATTTGAAGATCAGCATACAGCTGAACACCGCAAAAAAAAGAAAACAACTGCCGCATTTCGCATATTTTGTGTTTAGACACTTCTCATGGAAAAACAGGCCACAAGCACAAAAAAAAGCACATGTTTTTCAGCTCCAGATATTCTATGGGGAGACGTGTAGTTGTTTTATATATACTTAGCTTCCACTTACACCAATCTTGCTCTCAAAACACGGCATGGAAAAAAAAGCAAAGATCATAGCTTGTACCCTCCCTGAAACTAACATAGTCCCTCAAAACAGGCCCCTGGAAAAGGAGATTCCTATTGGATACCACCATTTTAGGGGGCTATGTTAGTTCTAGGGAGTGTAATATGCTCAACTCCTCCAGAAAAAATGGAGATACTTCTGAAACCCAGCACCTTGAAGAGGTGTCAAGTAAACCCTAAGGGATGGTGAATTGATACCCCGTTAAAACCGGAAGGTGCTGAAACGAAGCTTTCCCATTGGTTCGCCAACTTGAGGTTTCTGAGTTCCACACTTCATTGCCTTCAACACATGGTCCACCTCTTCAGCCAAACTTTGTCTTGTCGCCACCTGCCCGCACATTTTGAGAGAGTTCCATGGAGTCATGGGAACAAAAAATCAGCTTGTGCAAAAGGTAGAGGTTACACGCAAAAATCAGAACTATATGGGGGTTTCCTGAAATGGTGGTACCCAACAACCATGGGTTTTCCTACTAAAAATGATCAGTTTGGGGTGTTTGGAGAGTACCATTATTTAAGGAAACACCCATATACTTATCTTTTCACTTCTTTTTGGGATGAACAAATTCAGTGAAAATCTGTGTGCCAGGGTCGATGTACTCCTTATATTGGGGATAATCTCATCCCACCTTAATAGGGAATCCTTATAATGGGTATATAAACCCACTACTATTGGGTTTATGACCATCCCCTACTAATGGGAACCAATGGGAATTGATCGACCCCGGCACTCAAATTCACAAGTGATTCACCTTGGTCTCTTCTGACCATGGAATTTCTACGGTTCTTCCTCATCTGACTTTGTCATCCGGTATCTCACTCTCTATTCATACACGCAATAATTCAACACTCACAATCACCAACACTCGTTGTATGGTATATATATTTACCTACATTTACCATCCATTGAGTGTCTGGACATGTGAACTTGAGAAAGGCCCCCCAAAAAAAATCAGAATCCATTCAACCTTTTTCCTGGTTCTCTCACAGACGAAAGTCTTGGAATCTTGGCGGCAAAAATCAGATTTTAGCAGCAACATGTGTTAGCAAAATTCAGATGATGCGACCGCCAAAATTGGAGATAGATACCAAAACATGATGGTTTGGAAAATGTCTCTCCTTTTAAACCTAGTTTGATGTAGCTAGTTTGGGTATCGATATATGTTGATTTTGGGGGGGCTTGTAGATGATGCCCAACTCAAAACCTTCATCGAAAAAGGCCTCGGTTTCGAGAGTTGTACCCAACTCTTTGACGCTGCTGTCGAGCTTTTGCACGGAGTCCTTATAGATGTGCCCATAGGATCCATGTATGGTATATTCACCTATATTTCCCATAAAAATCAACCAAATGTAGGTAAATATACCAGTCCCATGGATCCTATGGGGTGAACAAATTCTAGTGATGGTACATCAGTTTACCACATGGTGAAGGGAGGCCAAGTCTAAACTCTATTAAGGATATTGTCAGTTTTCTATGGCTTATTTGTCTCAGTCTGGATAGTTGAATTACTCTCTTCAGGAGACTTTTGGTAGGAGTTTATCTCACGGTTTTTCGATTTTGGAACACTATTTAGAATGATGACACACTATGAGAAGTTCAGCGATATGAAATAGAGCACATAGAGCAAACGCTCCAAATGATTCGTCAGCTTCTGTGAAACACCCAGTTTTATCAAATGTTTGTTTCACATTTCACATCTTCCCCAGAAAAAATAAAACTGGTTTGCCGAAAAGATCTTCCGGGTCTATGTGTTTTTGACGTTTTTTCCCCGGAAAAAAGTTGTGATTTTTTCAGAATTTTTCAAGATCCAGACCTGGAGATCCTTTTTTTGTTTACGGAAAAGATTGTTAGCTTTCTTAAACAACAGGATTCATGATCCATGTATGGTAATAGTATTCGTTTTTGGGGGCTGTACGGTGTACATCTACATTCATGGTGGATGCTTCACCCAGCCTATAGTTAGTTGATCCCCAGTCGCAGCATCCGACTTGTTTTGATTGCCCTGGTTACTGCCCCACATTCTCCTGATCTTCATAGATCACATCTGTATACCCGAGTAGCTGACCTTCTAGAAGTATCTAAATGTTGCCACCTCCGAAATGTTCTCCCATGAAGAAGTTTAAGTTATATGTGGTTCATTTCGAGGGAGTTCATAATATGTATCTTCATCATGGCAAATGGTCAATCATTTCAAAACACGGGGTACGCGTTGTCACCTTCTTGAAACTATTGAAATTCACACTTTTTCAAATGGGTCTTTCTCATCCGTCACACCTTATGATGGTATCATGAATCATGGGATAACAAATGCTGCGCATCCTATGGTCACTTATGATCAAATGCAAGTGAAGGTTTATGTTTTTTTATAGTAGAGATTCCCATTGAGAGAAAATACGTCACAGGTCACAGGGCAAACACACGTCAAAAAAAAAACTATTTCCATTGCTACATATTTCTGGTGTTCTCCCTCCCATTAAAAACGTTGGCAATTGACAAGTGTTCCTCGAACGAATCCGAAATTCAATCCCAAAAACTGAAATTACATGTGTGTAGATAACATGGCATTAGGATACTGCAAAATGGGCCCCTCCTGGTTTTGAATGGAGTTAAAACCCCTACAAATAGTCTTTTAAAAGAGAAAGTGGGCTGTAACCCCTATATAAATAAAGCTTAAACCCTACTTAGAACTGCTAGGGAACAGTCCTTCACCGCATCAGTCAAATTCCCAGGGCTCCATACCGCACGTTTTTGCAGCTCCTCGTCCAGGCTATGTTGAAGCTCCTCTGAGCCAGCCACAAAAAAAAACAGTCTGGGGCTTCAATGATTTCAAATCAAAACTGGTTTATTACCCATAGGATCCATCTCACTGGCATGCATATGTATATATATATATATAAATGTGATGCATACATTTAACCACAAAAAACAGCTAAATGTAGGCAAATATAACATGATCAAATACATTGAGTGTCTGTGAATATAATGGTTCGTTTATAGGGATCCTTATCATCATTCCGTTTGTTGTCTTGGTTTTGAACCTTTCATATCAAAAATGAGTAGTATACTCCCGGATGCAAAATAATTAACCAATGCCAATGCCTTTTCACTGCTGAGGTGTCAACTCATCTGAACAATTTATCTGCCTGAACAACATTACCAGTTGCGACCCTTTGATAGATTCATTTAAATCATCTACACCCCGGAAGTTTAACATGGACCCTTCCCAACAGTAAAGTAGTCTTCTAACCATCATGATATTCCCACCAACCTCCAAAAAAAAACTGAAGATCAAATTACCCCCGCCCCCCAACAAGAAAAAAACTATAATAACTACCTCCCACCAAGGTGGTGATAGACTACCTACTATATATAAATATATACATCATTGTCACCAAAATCAACCCACAATCCAACGACCAGCATCCTATTGGTTGGTACGTCCTTGATCCGCGCATTCAAAGCGTTCACGGAGTGATCCACCTCGATCGATCGGGCCGTAGAAACTCCGGGTTTGAGAAGTTTGAATCGTTTCATCAGGTTTGGGAACATGTTGGTTCGAGTTTTCTAAAGAGCAACACATTGGGACTATGGTCCCAATCATGAAAAATGGTGTGACTGTGTGCTAATATAATTGAAATAATAATCGATTCATATTCTACTGTTCCGTTATACTTAGTAGTTGAATCTGGGAAATCTTGTCGAGCAGCCTGACTGCTCATTTTTTTGTTGCCATAAACTACGCGCAAGCTACAGAGAAGTTGCTTAAAAGGTTTTGGTTCCACCCCCTTTCAAAGTGTGTCAATTTCTTTTCGGACACCGGAAAGAAAGATGCCAGGATGCACCTTCTTCAGCAATTTTTTGAACACTTTTAACACAACAAAAAAAGGAAACACATGGAACTACCCCATTAGCCCCTGTTCCTCTTCTTTTCAAAATGATTCCTCGGTCTGCCGGTGGTCAACGGTTCCTAAAAATGCAGCAAAATAAATAAAAAACAATGCGGCACCTCTCCAAACTTGCTACGTTGGTGGGCAACAGCTTCTTTGAGCCCAGAACACTCCTGGACCCGTCCGTCGGACCCGGGAGTTGGTGAGGAGTTAACTCTCACCGATCGGACCGATGGGTTTTGTGATGTTTTTCAATCTTGGGGCGTATAATGTGGGTGTTTTTTTTAGTTGGTGGTTTCAACCTTTTTTCCTTTCCATGCGCCCAGCGTCTGCCTTACGCCTTGCAAGTTGAATTCAACTGTACAAATGCCTCTCCTCAAATCTGATGCGGTGCGTAGTCCGGTCCTCTTTCTGTACCAGAGACCTTCTGTGCCATCAAGACAGCACCAGCATCAGAGAGAAAACTCTCATCCGGAGGAGGCATCAAAACCTGCGTCGCCAACGGTGCATGTACAATTCCGAGGGCGATCGCATCAATTATTGCTGCATTGAGTCTCGGTGGATATTCTTTTGCCTGAGCTGTCAAAAAGTTCCCTGAGGAGTCCTTTCCTTTCAGCTCAATCCACCGAGATGCATCGCACTGCTTGTCCTCCCAACGTGCCAGAGCTTGTGGCAAAAATGGAAGATCAAACGTCAGCAAGTGCGTGGGCTTTGCAGCAACCGCCCCAAAACGACCTTGGAAGATTAAAGTCTCCCGCACTTCTTCCACCAACTTGAACCAGCCCAACTCTTCCGTGCGCCAAATTGACGCCAGCCAGAACGTACTTCAGAGAGGGGGCCGGGTGTTCCATCAAGAAGGGCCGGGGTATGCGAGCACAAGGACAGTGCCATAAAGGTCATCCACGTGTGCATAAGGTCATTTGCACAGTCGACCTGGCGTTGCAACCGAAGGGAGTTGTCCTTCATCCCCCATGGTTCATCAATGGTTCTGACAGGAGCAGGGCCACCGTCCTGTGCCAACCAGGCCCGTAGCCGAGCCACGGACCAGGTTTCACATGGCGGGGCTCCTACCGCTGCCACGCACCGGCCTTCGGTGACGACACCACCTGTGACAAGCTCCTTCATCTCGCAAGTTGCAAAGGCTGTCATCATACACAATATCCAGAGTGACCACCTCAAGATGGATACCATGTCGTTGCCCCAGCCGTTCAGCCCACTCCACCATATCGCCTGGCCTGCGATGTCCGGAGAACGCATACAGTATGTAGTGTGTGGAGGCTGTACCAGGGAGAGGACGCGGAATTGTCACGAACTGACAAGTGGCCCAGCATTTGACCTCTGTTGCCTGTTCTGCCATCGACTCACCGCGAGGAAAGGGGTGACGGTCATGGTCCACAACATCCATAGGGGTCCTTCTGGCTGCAAAATGTTCTGCAAGTAGTCCCTCCGTCCATTGATGAACCTCATAGTAGTAGGCGAAATCCACCTTTGCGATGATGTCGTCATGTAGGAGGCGTGCAAACTCGACCAGTGTGTTGAAGGCTGACTTGGTATGCCACCAACACGGGTGTGGTGGTGTCCATGGCTCATGCTCCTCACACACCGCTTCCACTGCCAGTGCTAAGATACCGTCCTCCTGGGTGCTCTCGATCTTGATCATCTTCCCCTGTCGATGGGCCATCTGCTACCTCTTCTTGCACACCTGATTCTGTGTCTCCTTCAAGAGACAAAGGTAACGTCTTGTCAGGTTTTGCCTGACGCCATTCTTCTCCCGTTGGAAGCCTGGGTCCTGCAAGTCGAATTGCTGGTACTCGATGGGCAGTCTTCAAGGAGTCCTTGAGTGGCACATCCGTGTATGCAAACGGCTCCAAGACTTGCTGGAGATGATGCAAGCATTGGTCAGGCTTCCATTGTAGATGTTGTCGAAGGCGTTGGGTAGTGTGAAAGTCCTTAAGGCAGCTAAAACATACCGTCCCTTCCATGTACAAACGTTCAGCTGCATGGCGGCCATGTTGTTTGTAATGATGCACCGTGAGCGCCTTGTAAGAAGAGAAGCGGGCTTCACATAGGTTGCATGCATGAGGCTGAACGGGCTTCTGAACAGAGGCCTCATGAAAATTGAAACCAACCGTTCTCAAAATCTCCTGCAGCTTCAATTTCCACTGATGATGCTTTGCCGCATAATGCCTTTGGATAGTGGCTGCTTGGAGAGCCTGCCCCACCATGGCATGCCATTCCTGCATGCCACTTGCTTTCTGAATCCACGCCTCAAAATCCACTGTTGGAGCCGGCAAATATTTGAGGTTGGGTACTTTTGATTGAAGCCACACCATGTCAAGCCGCAATCTTTGAAGCCATGCATCATTGTCTTCCTCATCCTGTTGAATGAGCAGCTGACGCAGCTCAACTGGTCCTACAGCCCACACTCTGGCGAAATACCTCAGCCTTGCTGACGCCAGAATATCTTCCACAGCTGGAATGGGTAGTTGGGCTGCAATGTGACTATCCGTCCAGTGTTGAGTGCCGGCGTAATTCTCACATCCCAGAATGACACGTGCAACCTTCATGACGAAGTTGTGAATCTTGTGCATTTGGGTGCTCGTCAACACCGGCCATACTTCAGCCGCATAGAACAAACGTGATAACACAAGAGATTTTGCCAACGAATGGCTTTCTGCTGAAGAATCTGCTTCCGACATTCTTGTAGGGCTGCCCGTGCACGTCCAAGTCGATATGACAACTCAGGTTCGTGAGAGCAGTTAGAGGCATGCACTACCCCAAGATGCGTGTACTTGGATGTGACCGGGATGTCAATGTGCTGCCAAAACCCTTCCCCAAGATTGAGCTTCTGATCGAGGTATAATTGCTGTCTCCACTGTACCGCATTTCGACCTTGAAAACGAAACATCGCCTCCGTTTTTCCTTTGGCAAAGTTGAGGTCAAGGCCGTGACTTCTGCACTTCGCATGCATGATAGCTACAGTCTGGCGAACTTTTGCAACCAATGTGTCAGCACATTCATCTTCCAAGAAGATCGCCACATCATCCACCCATGTAATCGCAGGAGTCCGTTTCTGGGTCTGATCGACTGCAAAAAGCGGTAATACCTGCTGAGCGGCTTCCATAAATTGCTGGAGCACTGAACGCATAATGCATGTGAACGCCAAATCTGCGATTGGGTCACCCGCTCGTGTCCCTCGCCTGCTAACCATCACTTTTTCGGAGCGGTCCTGTCCAACTGCAATCACTGTACTATAGTGCTCGGTGGTGGTTATAACCCTACTTATAACCTACTTATGTTGTAGTCAAATATCCAGTCCATAACTCTAGTTATAACTAGTTATAACTTTTTCATAAGTAGTTTGTTAACTTTTTTGTAAGGNNNTATATATATTCTAATAAAGCGGTTGGCACCGAATCGTATATTTAGCGGCTGCGTGCCGCCTTCTCCTTCTCCATACCAATCATCATAAGATGCAGCTCCACGTCCATATCCTTCCCCTTCTCCATACCAATCACGATAATCATTCCAAAACTTATACCAAGCACGTTCTTCTCCATTCCACAGTTGAGATGTTTGCTCCTGCACCTCGTCCTTCTCGACCACGAAAACCTGGATATGTATGTATGCAGAAAGTATGAAAAGAAACTGTTTTTTTTAATCCACAGATATTATAAAAATTGTTTTTGAGTTTACAAACCACATTTAGCGGTTGCAACCGCTTCAAAAGAAAATGGACGAGTTTTTGATTTGACACCAAAACTATATGTACCACATATAGCACTTGCAAGTACTTCAAAAGAAAATGGATGAACTTTTTGATTTCAGAAAGAGAGTTTTGAAAAACTTTCCATGACAAGATATATATAAGATGAATAGCGGTTGGAACCGCCTCAAGATAAAATGGATCCGTATCTATTTCACAAACACGCCTTTGGAAAACTTCCATGAGAACATTTAAACCATGTATCGGTTGTTACTTTTAATCAAAAGAAAATGGATGATTTTTTAAACTCAGAAACAGACCTTTGAAAGTTTGTAGCCCCACCTGTTTTGGAAGTTGCTTGAGAGTCTGTTCCAAAAGCCCCGTATTGGCAGCATCAGCCAATAGCGTTTGCACCCTGAACTTCGCCTTCTCTAAAGTATGATGGTCTGCAGGGCTTTTTTTTTCCTGTGTTCGGCATGGATTTTTTTGACATATACGGGGCATATACGGAGCATATACGGAAATATACGTGCATATACGGGGTATTTTTTAGCATATACGGAGCATATACGGAGTATTTTTTGCATATACGGAGCATATACGGAGTATTTTTTGCATATACGGAGCATATACGGGGTATTTGTTGCATATACGGAGCATATACGGAGCATATACGGGCTGTTTTTGGAGCATATACGGAGCATATACGGGGCATATACGGGGATATACGTGCATATACGGGGTATGTTCTTGATAACTTTGAATGATCACCAAAAAAATCTTAGTAAACTACCTTTTTGGGGACTAAGATCTGTAAGGAAACATTTTTTGCTTACAGATCTGTAGGCCATTTTTTGAAAGATATTTTTTAGGGACTAAGATCT